>VZRO01000012.1:34981-68237 GCA_013397915.1 Daphoenositta chrysoptera | reverse complement strand
GGGTGGGTTAAACCTGGACCTGGGCTCTGGGTGGGTTAGACCCGGACCTGTCTCTGCTGCGGGTCAGTGGAACTCCCGTGCCCGGTGGAAGGGTGGGAATGCACTGCTGGCCCTGCTGCTCCTCCCGTGCCAGCGTGTGCGGGGCTGTCTGGAGTCGCTGTGTCCGAGTGTTTGCCGAGGAACAATAAAACTCCTCCGCTTGTGTCTCTGAACTCTCTCGTTCCTGGGCACCGCCGGGGCCGGGGCCGGGGCAGGGTTACCTCAGGCTCGGAGAGCAGCAGCCAGAGCGGGGCCGGGGGCGTTCCCAGGGCTGGAGCTGCTCCCGGGCGGCCACACGGGCACGGCCGCAGGGCAGGGGAGGGGCGGTCTGAGCCCTCGGCTGTGCTGGGCACCGCCCGTGCCAGGGCTCTGTCCCCGTGCCGGGGATCTGTCCCTGTGCCAGGGCTCTGTCCCTGTGCCCAGGTCTGGGAGCAGTGGGGACCCCCTCAATTCCCAGGGGAGCTGCTCCAGGCCGAGCCCTGGAAAGCAGCCAAAAGCTTTCTGAAGGTAAGAGTGTGTTGAGTTCTCTTTTTTCATATTGACAGAATCCTAAAATCAGCATGGTTTGGGTTGGAAGGGACCTTAGAGCTCATCCAGTGCCACCCCTGGCGTTGGCAGGGACACCTTCCACTGTCCCAGGCTGCTCCAGCCTGGCCTTGGACACTTCCAGGGCCAGGCACAGCTTCTCTGGGCAGCCTGTGCCAGGGCCTCCCCACCCTCACAGCCAAGAATTTCTTCCCAATATCTGATGTAAATCTCTGTTCTTTTAATCTCCAGTTCCCCCCAGGGCAGGGACCCCTCACCTGAAGAGATGAAACTCTGAGGGATTGGGGGACACTGGAGCCATCCCTGCTCAAAACAATTCCCTTTTCCCTGGCTTTTCCCCTCCCAGGCCCCACGGTGTTCCCAGCCCCAGTGCTCCTCATGGGAAACCTGTGCCAGGAGGAGAGGATTTGGGAAAGGTACGATGCCATCCCTGGAGAAACAACACAATGGAAAAACACTTCCAAGTTTTACTTTTCCATCTTACTTTATTTCACTTTTTCTAGAAAATTCCTCCATAGTTCCACAAATTTAACAAAAAGTTTAAAATTCAGGACAAACAATCCTGTAACGTACTACAAACATGAGTTTTTTTGTGGGTTTTTTTTTTTTAATCTTGCAGTTAGTCTTGGCTCAGCTGCATTTCTTCCAGCTGAGTGAAGAACTTTCTCCCAACATTTTAAAATCCTCAGGTGCTGAGGTATTTAATACCTCGGCTCTAGGCAGAAATACAATTAAAAATTCTCTAGAAGTTGAAGTACTTACATTTTTCTTTAGGAGTGCAAACTCATCTTGTCAGTTTTTGATGGCTATTCCGTGCCCCAGGAAAGCAACACCGATTTGGGTCCTTTGAGCACTGATCACCGGCTGGCCCGGGTGCAGCGGGGGTGTCACGGTCACCGCGAGCCCCCGGGCGAGCAGGGAGGAGCCCGATCCCAGCAGGGCCGGCTCCAGCACATCCACAAGGGAAAACGGCACAGCCGGAGCCGCTCCGGGCTCTGCTCCTGGAGAGGCCCCTCCGAAGGGACGTTTCAACCTCCCTCACCATCAAACACCTTCCAAGATCTGACAAAAAAACTGCTTCTGGATTGTTGCATCAATTGCTCGGCTCGTTCTGATGCTCCCACCGCACCCCTCGATCCCACGGGTGGCAGAGTCATTGCACTTCCATGGATTCAGCCTGACCTCGGCCAGCCTCGCTCCCTCCGCGGCCCAAGCGCCTCAGCCGGGCTTTGCAGCCAGCCTTCCTCTCTTTTTTTTTTTAAACTTTTTTAATAGTACATGTCAGTAATGAAAGCCTCAAGGCTCAACACATCGCAGACCAGGACGCAGGAAAACGCTCCCGACCCCTCCCCGGCCTCTGATCCGAGCCAAGGACGGAGGAGCCGAGTCCTGATCCCACCTCCACCACGATTCCAACTCAACTCGGGAAGCCCTCGGGCTGCCCAGCACCTGTCTGTGCCAGCAGCTCCACCACGAAGGACACGGAAAAGTAACAGAGTCCTGTCCGTTTTCCTTGGAAAAACCATTATGGCTACAAGTCAATTTTGGATTCTTTTTTTTTTTTCTTCCTTTTTTTTAACAACGCAAGCTACTACACATCCTCGAGGACCTGAAGCAATGCCCACAGCAGCACTGCCCCCTCCTTGCTAGAGTACAATAATCCATCCATGCTCTCAAGAGTGACACAAGAACAAACACTTTATCCACAAAAACCTGTACACGGCATGTTCAGAACAGCGTTCAGCCAGCCTAGAGGGAATCTACACAGGGAACTCCAAGGGGACACAAGATGAGGCCCAATGTGACCATTCTTTGTTTGCAGAGTCATTCCTCCTGTGCTCCCCGACGCTACCACATACCCCAAAAAACATCAACTCTGTAGAACAACTAAGTACTTGCAAAAACCTTTTAGTAACAAATCAGCATGTGCACACAATGGAGAGGAACTATTGCTGGGGAACAATCCTACCTCGGGTTCTCAGGGGGATTATAAACAGTCTAAAAAAATTCATGTGTAAAATACTTCTTATAAAAACCAAACTAAATCCCTATCAATGCTCAGCAGACTTCACCAACAAAGTCACTTCCAGGACAGGAGGATGCCACGGCCTCGGTGCTGCCAGCCAGGCCCAGAACAGCCTCCCACGCCTGTCCTGGGACGGGCTGGGAGCTGGGAGCAGGAGAGGGGGCAAGAGGGAGGTGGCACCTCTGTCCCTCAGGGGCAGCCCTGGAGGCTGGGGACAGCCGGGAAGTGCTGGGACAGGAGCTGTGGGAGGAGGGACCGGGGTGGAGAGGGTGGCAAAGCCCTCGGGAGAGCTGGGGCTCAGCCCGGCCACCCCCACTGCTCTGGGGAGGGACAGTGCCACCCACCCCGCCCAGCACGGGGGTGCCAGGGGGCCCAGAGTGGGCCCAGAGCTGCCTCCCCCTGGCACAGCCCCACGGACACGCGAGGAACTGGCAGCACCCACCCAGGGGCTCCTGAGCAGCCTCCAGCGGGGGTGTCCTGCTGCCACCTCCTCCTCTGCCCACTGCCCTCCACCTTCTCTGGCCTTTCTCTCCAGCCCTGGCATCGTCCAGCAAGAAAGAAAAGAGCTGAGATCACTGGCGTGACAGGGTTTGCACCTGGCATGAGCTTGAGCTTCCATATATATATATATATATACACACAAATATATATATATATATACACACACACACACGACACATGAAAGGTGGTACAAGGACAAAATTAATGGGAATCGGGTCAACATGACCCAACTCAAACAAGCTTATCATCATATTGCCACTTCAGTTGATTAGTTGCAACATTTCCATGATAAAGAAAGGGGGAACCCAAAACAAGGGACAGCAAACCTGGAGCGGTGCAACCCTCCCAGAGCAGAGGGGCTCCCCAGCACCGCGGCTCCCACACCGCCCGTGCCCCGCCGACATTTGGCAAAAGCTTCCCACACCCCTCGGAAAAACGAGCAATTCCTGGGACAATACTGAATTTAGGGAGCGGGAGTGTAACACAGCTTGGAGGAAGGCGCTGGGATGTCCCCGCGGCCGCCCGGAGAACCCTTGGAGGTCAGTGCTAGTTTAACTAGAAATTCAGGGGAGGGGCTGCGTTAGTGTTTGTGTTTCCTGCCTGTTCCTGCACGGGCAGCGGGGCGGGAGAGGGAGGAGGGAACGACCCCAGCTCCACTCCGTGTTTGACATCAGCGTCTCCCAAAGATTTAAGCTCTCCCTTGTTTTGGTTTTCCCGAAGTACAGCCACTACTATAGGGGCCACTGTAAGGAGATTCCTCTTTGAGAACACAGAACAAAACCAATCACATGTTTTGGCAAAGTTATCAAACACTGACAAACGGAAAGACGACGGGTGAGCCCCTTCTGGAGCACGGGATGCCTGGAGGTTGCTGTCCAGCTTCCTTACACTACAAATTGTCCACAAGAGGCATTGAACAAAACGAGTCAAATCTTATTAAGCGCCTTCCCCTGCCAGAGCCATAAAAAAACAACAGAAAAACACACCCTTAAGATCATCAGACCCAACTAGGCCCTTCTTATACATACAGTACATACATATATATAATATATATATATAAAATATACAGCTTACAGTTTTGGAGTCCTATTACAGTTAAAGCAGACTGAAAGGAGTGGGACTTTGTTTAGGAGCTCAGATCAACAAACAAGACATCTCCAAACCCCAGCAGGAGACAGCAGGTTCCAGAGGCCTCCTCACCGAGCACAGAGCGTCCCTGCAGGGAGCTGAGGGTCCTGTCCCCACCGGGAGCCAGGTCACCCAGCTGGTGGGTGGTCCCAGCTGGAATGCAGCTGGAACCCAGCCCCTCTCCTCTGCAGCAACCAGCAGGAGCCCGGGGAGCCTCCTGTGTCCCCAGCTCTGTCAATGTCACCCACACGGCGCGGGGCAGAGCGGGAGGGCTCTGGGCTCCGCAGCTCTCCGCAGGCTGCTCCCGAGCTCCGGGGGAAGGGAACGGCATCCACGCCTCTTCAGAGCTCAGAGACGCCCGGAAAACGTGCTCTTGAAACACAGTTGCTCGAAGGGAAACCGAAAAGGTCGCGCTGTGCAGCCTAAGTGCAGCACGCCTGCTCTGCTCGGGGCCTGGCCCACGAGGCCGGGGGAGGGACAGACTCAGCGAGGCGGGCGCTGGTTTGAAGCCTACAAGAAAAGTGCAGCTGGCTGAGCATTCCTAGAGCATGGCTGTTCTCTAAGGCAGTGCTTCTCCGGGTGAGGCAGGAGGGAGAGAAGGCCTAGTTCCGTGGGGTGGTTTCCTGTACCGGTGGCGGGGGTCTCCGGGCCAAGAGCAGAGGCAGCTCCCAGCGTCATGTGGCCACGGCCTCCAGGTAGCTCTGCAGCTTGCGGACGGTGGTCTCATCCAGGGAGAAGAGGTCAAAGTCAAAGGTTGTGTTGGTGACGTTGAAATGCCCGGTTTCCTCAATGAGATTGACGATCTGGAGACAGGGGGATGGACATGAGCTCAGCACAGAGGGCAGCGGGCACACAGAGCCCACCCAGGCCTTGCCCACCCCTTTGGAACGGCCTCGGAGAGGCTCTAAAAAGAAGGGAATGCTCTCACCAAAAAGCAAACCAGTTCCTCCTGCCTGCCTAGCTCAGTCTGGACAGTGGTGTGGGCACGTTTCTGTCCTTTTAATCACAAAATTACAGCATATCCTGAGCTGGATCCCACAGGGATCATCCAGTCCAGCCCCTGTCCCTGCCCAGACACCCCAACAGCCCCACCCTGGGCACCCCTGGGAGCGGTGTCCAAACGCTCCTGGAGCTCTGGCAGCCTCGGGGCCGGGCCCATTCCCTGGGGAGCCTGGGCAGTGCCAGCACCCTCGGGGGGAAGACCCTTTCCCTGAGCTCCATCCCAAGGCCTGACACAGCTCCAGCCGTTCCTGGGCTCCTGTCCCTGTCCCAGAGCAGAGCTCAGCCCCTGCCCCAAGGAAGAAGCTGTCAATCAGACCAAGCTGTCAATCACACCAGGAGATCCCAACTTTGGGACTGCTGCCAGGATGGCAGAGGGAAGATGCCCACACCACGCTCCTGTACAATTTCCAACAAAACCATGGCATGCACAGCTGACTTTGTTTGTACCTGCTGGAGCACGTTGCGCTCCCGGAGCGCCATGAGCCGCCTGTGGAGCTCCACCAGCTCATCCGTGTAGGCCTGGAACACAAACAGGGACATGTGGAGTCACTGGAGCTGCCAAAGGGACTTCCCCAGAGGGGATCAGAAGAGCTTGAGGCCCTTTCAGACATTCCCAAGTTTTCCCTACTTTTTTACTGCTTCCTCCTCCTTCTCAAGTAGTGGGAGATCAAGGACTTGCCGTGAATACAAAGCCATTTTTTTCTGTTTATTGACACCCACACCTGTAACCAGCTCCAAGAACTGGGCAGAACCTTTAAGGACCTCAGTGAGGTGAAGTGCACCTTGGTGACCCTCAGTGTGAGCCCCTCATCAGTGGGTTCTCCTAATTAACTCCGAATTACCTGAAAACTTCAGGTGCATTAGTGACCAACACCCCAGCAATCTGCTGAGCAAGATTTGCATTTAGGTAAGGAAAAATTCTTGGAGTGCACTGTATTCCCAGGCAGTTTTACCTACACCACAACAGGAAATGAAGGATTGTTGACAGGATTGCTCACATGGTCATTGTTCTTAGGTTAAGAGTGGTTTTGGATTTTTTTTAATTTTAGTTTTTATTAGGCAGCCAACAACAAGTCTGGATCAGCAAAACTGGACTTATTGAACATATTCACAGAATCAGGGAATTACAGGATGGACACTGCTCTGCTCTCCTTGGAGGCAAAGGAGGGAATTTCATTGAACAAACAAAGGTTCCAACTAAACCTGCAAAGCAGAGCAGCAAATAATCTTTAATTTATAAGATCAAAGCCAGATGAAACTGCCTTTTAATGAAGTGCCCCAGCACTGCAGCAGTGACCAGGCCATTGGTTCAGACAAAGGGCAAACAAATACAACAATTTTAACATTTTGCCTATGAACACCACCTGGAGCTTCAGCTATTTAATGTACACAATTTCTGCAGTGTCACTCTCCAAAGTCTGTCCTTTCAACATCTGGGTTTTGTTAAACTCAAGCTTTTACCCTGCTGAGACAGAACAATGAAGAGGCTGGGCTGATCCAGGTGGTTTTGTGCAGAGTGAGGCCCAACAGTTCTGTGACACTGAGCTCCTCAAAATACAGAATCCTGGAATGGTTTGGGTTGGAAGGGACCTTAAATCCCATCCCATCCCATCCCATCCCATCCCATCCCACCCCTGCCATGGCAGGGACTCCTTCCACTGTCCCAGGCTGCTCCAAGCCCCAATGTCCAGCCTGGCCTTGGGCACTGCCAGGGATCCAGGGGCAGCCACAGCTGCTCTGGGCACCCTGTGCCAGGGCCTGCCCACCCTCCCAGGGAACAATTCCTTCCCAATATCCCACCCAGCCCTGCCCTCTGGCAGTGGAAGCCATTCCCTGTGTCCTGTCCCTCCAGGCCCTCATGAAAGATCCCTCTCCACAGGACACACCTTGTCATACGTTCCCTTCTTCAGGATCTTTTCTGGCTTGTTACAAGACTCTGGGCTTTTCCTTCCAGATGCCTGAGGGGAAAAGAAACCAACAACAGGACCAACATTAGCTCAGGAAACACGGGGTGTCCCAGCAGAGTGCTGAAAAGGGAGGAATCACCAGTCTGCTGAGGACAGGAATAGGGAAAATCTGGTGCAAGTGAGAATTTCCAACGCAGGAACCAGGAGAGGGGGGCAGCAGAGCTGTCAGAAGGTGGGATCTCATACCTTGTTGTTTGCTGGGGGCAGCTTCTGCCCAGGAGGTGGCTCCCGGCTGGGCGGGCAGGAGTCGGCGCTGTTGTCACTGTCACTGTCACTGAGGCTCAGTCTGAAAAACCACCAGCAGAGAATGAGCATCACCAGGGAGCAGCAAACTCGTCAGCTGCCAGCTGAGCCACACACAGCTCAGTGACATCCTCGTTTCTGTCGTAGATACTGCACTGGCTGGGAGAATGGGTCACTGGAGATTCCGAGAATCCCTTTGCTCCCGGCTGATGTCACCTGGCACTCCCTGGGCAGGCAGAGCAGGGAGCTTTAGGTGGCACATCACAGGCAGCAGTTCAGCTCTGGCATACACAAGTCCCCCAGAACAACTAAGCACCACTTGATTTTCACAAAGAGCAACTGTTCAGTTCAGGAATTCCTCCCAGCTTCACCAAGTACCTGCATGAGAGGCTTGATGACACCTCCATAGGCAAAAAATGCATTTAGTGCTGCTGCTGGTGTGACCTCTGAGACTTCCTATTTATTCTCCTTCTCCTTTTGGCCCTACAGATATGGCAGGTAGCCCACCTGTGATGAACTTGAAAACCGGTTATCCCCTAAAGGCCTGCAAAAATACCCTTCCAAGTCTCTCCATTCTTGTTCAGTTGATGATGACAAGTGCAATAATGGATATTTGTTTGTTTTGGTAACCACCAGCAGCATTTCCAATTTGCAGCTGCTCTCTGTGCCAAGCACTTGGGTTCACTGAGACTCCAGGTTTGGGCTAGAACAGGATTTCCTGAGGGAAGAAGGATGAAGTTCCACTCCTTGCAGGGCCTGGAGCAGGAAACAGCTGTCACTGAGTCCAGAGGAGAGGAGCAGCCGACACAGGGTGGGCAGAGAAGTGCAGGCAGTGCACTCTGCCTGGCCCCCACATGTCCCCAGTCTGTGCAGATCAAAGGTGTCACAGCCCAGCAGCTCTGCAGAGATCTGAGGGTCACCATTAGGTGACTGTTTGAAGGGGCTCAGACAGTGACACCTGCCAGCTCAGCTCAGCACTTCCCAGTGCCTTCCCCTCTGTGCTCCTCAGCCAACCCTGCTGTCACCAGCTCTGCGTCCCCACCCTGTGCTGAGTGACCCCACACATCTGCCCTTCCTCCCCTCCCTCACAGAGCCCTTTGATTCCTCCCTCCAAACGGAGAGCACCCTCAAATACCAAATGCAGAGGGCCGAGAGCCAATGAACCGTCCCTGTTCCGGATTTGTTACCACCTGGAATCCCGGCTGACGGGGTTTGCTTTGACTGCTGCCTCCTCTCCAGAGGAGCTGTCGTCGTCATCCGACTCCTCCGACTGCAGATCCTCCACCATGGAGCGCAGGGGGCCTGGGGCACACGGGAGAGGGGAGCTCAGCACCAGGACACCACCAGCACGACCCCACCCAACCCCTGCATCTCAGCTGAGACACATCCTGATTGCCGGGGAGATGGGACTGGGAAAGGACGCCCTGCCCCGGGCTCAGAGCTAAAGCAGAGCTGACAAACTTTACAGCTCCCTCCCCTCCCCAAGCCTTCCCCTCCCTTCCCAAATGAGAACAAAAGGACACGTTTTTCATGCGTGTGGGGCTGATTTAAATGTCACTAGAGACAGCAGCAGCACAGCGTTTGCTGCAGTTGGAACATTTACTGCTGCCAGTTTCCCTCTCTGGGTTATCAGTGGAGGGATCTGAGAAAGGAGCTGTTACACACTGGCAAAGTGATGAATGGCACATTTATAATTTTTAGCAAAACATAGATGAGATTGGAGGAGAACTGTTCTGGTGATTCTACAGATCAGGCAGCAGCAACACATTTATAAACTGAGGCAGAAACCAAAGCCAAAAGGGAAAGAGCCAAATCCAGAGGGATTCCCTACTCATAAATTAGCTGCCAAGAGAAGAAAAATACTTGTTCATGATGTTATGACATTATTGCCTTTTCTTGCTGAAGCATCACAGCTCCAACACATGGCTGCATGCAAGAAACTGTATTATTATAGTGCTGGAAAAGCAGATTTAATTCTCTTGAGCCTTTTAAGGTTACATAAGGAAGGTTTTAACAAACTATTTCTTGCAACACACCTTGACTGTGGTTCTGAGATGGCTCGAAATCAGAGTCAGAGCTGGAGTCGGAGCTGGAGCTGGAGTTGGAAGGGCTGGACTGGACAGACTTAACCCCCCATAAAAGGGAAACAAAAGAAAAAGAATCTTAATCTTTCTAATCCAGAAAAGCAGAGCATGAAGCAGTGTGAGACAGGAGCATCTGAGCATTCTACAACATCACCCATCGCTGAGCGCAGTCCTCGGGATTACAGAAACAAACGAAATGTGAGGTGAATAAAAACAACATTTATGGAAGCCTGGCAGGATGCAGCTCAGCACTCGTGGGAGCAACATCAGGGACTCCCACCAAACCCCTTCACACCACGAGGTTCAACCCCCTCAAATATTACATGGAGCATCTGAAAAACATTTAAATGAAACCCCTTACTTTGAAGTGTGACAGATGACCAGCACAGAACCAACAACTACTCGAGCTCTCTTAAAAAGTGTATTTATTGTACACACCAAGGTTCCCTTGAACCTCAGACTGATCACTGACCATGGACTCACAGAGTCATAGAGTGGTTTGGGCTGGAAATGACCTTTAAGATGATTTCATCCAATCCACTCTACCAGGCTGCTCCAAGCCCTGTCCCTCCTGGCCTTGGACAACTCCAGGGATCCAGGGGCAGCCACAGCTGCTCTGGGCACCCTGGGCCAGGGCCTCCCCACCCTCATAGCCAAGAATTCCTTCCCAGTATCCCATCCGACCCTACTCTCTGTCAGTCTGACGCCATTCCCCCTTGTCCTGTCCCTCCATCCCTTATGAACAGTTTCTCTTTCCTGCAGGCTCCTCAGGCAGTGGAGGTCACCCCAAAGCTTCTCTTCTCCAATAAACAATCCCAATTCCCTACCCCTTTCCTCACAGACATGGACATGTCTTTCCCCACTAGCTCACGTGACTCCAAAACTAATTCTGAATTATTATTATCCCCTAAACCCAGTTATTTCTACACCAATTGAGTGATCCACTGTACTGGCTCCACTTCATTGTGAAAACAGAACAGAGACCATCTCAACCCTTGTGACCCCAACTCCTCTGTCAGCACTCGGCAGAAGTACCAGGAGTATCCTGTGCAATAAGAGTAAGTGAAGAGTAAATGAATACTGGTAATAGCAGCATCCAGAGAAAGAAAATTGGGTGAGATTGGGAAATTTTAATCGTAAATCCGATACTGCACAGCAATCACCTGCAATAGCCTTGGGGACCGCCAGAGGGCAGCAGAGGCCACAGCAACTCCCCCTGTCCCCGAACAGCTCCTAAAATCCCCTTAAAATGGTTTTATTTGGCACTCGGGCAGGTTCTAGTTTAAAGGTTCACAAAGTACTGTAATATCTTGCCTTTTACAAAGTAATTCCCTGGCAATCAGCATTTCAGTTTCACTGTTTCATTCCTAGGAATCCACTTACTACTACTGCTGCCAAATCCTGATGCTGGAAGGATCACACATTCCCACTGATAAATAAAGTTTATTACAGGAAGTGTTAATATTATAAAAACCTTGTGTTAGGCACAAAGAGGCACACTGGCAGCTTGGGCAATTGATAAGTGAAAGTGGCAGCGGAATTTTTCACTCCAATACCACCCTTCTTTACAGATCATCACAGAATCCCTGAGCCCCATCCCCACCTTGTCACCAGCCCATGGTGCCACCTCCAGGCCGTCCTGAGACACCTCCAGGGATGGGGACTCCAAACCTCCCTGGGCAGCCCCTTTTGATTCCTGACCACCCTTTCCATTTAGGAATTCTTCCTGGTGTCCAGCCTGAGCCTCCCCTGGCCGAGCCTGAGGCCGTTCCCTCTGCTCCTGTCCCTGTTCCCTGGAGCAGAGCCCGACCCCCCCGGCTGCCCCCTCCTGTCAGGGAGTTGTGCAGAGCCACAAGGTCCCCCCTGAGCCTCCTTTTCTCCAGGCTGAGCCCCTTTCCCAGCTCCCTCAGCCCCTCCTGGGGCTCCAGCCCCTTCCCCAGCTCCGTTCCCTTCCCTGGACATGCTCCAGCCTCTCAATGTCCTTCTTGTTGTGAGGGGCCCAGAACTGGACACAGCACTCGAGGTGTGGCCTCAGCAGTGCCAGCACAGAGGGACAATCCCTGCCCTGGTCCTGCTGGCCACACCATCACCCAAGTATTGGCAAGAGTTTCATTTATTCCACTCTAAGAAGGGGGGAAATGTGTCAAAAATGGTATCACGACCTTTGGGAAGGGTTCAGGAGTGAAGGAGAATAATTTAACAATTCCAGTATCAGGTCTGTTGGCACATTGCAACAGCCTTGGCTGTTTAGGGAAATTCCAACATGGAAGTGGAGAGCAGAGACAACAGATTGTCCAGAGCAGCTGTGGCTGCTCCAGCTCTGGCAGTGTCCAAGGCCAGGCTGGACAGGCCTTGGAGCACCCCGGGATAGTGGAAGGTGTCCCTGCCCATGGCAGGGGATGGAATGATATTGAATGATATTGAAGGTCCCTTCCAACCCAAACCATTCTGGGATTTTATGAATATTTTCAAGCTAACAGAGCACAGCTCTTGCATCTGACCCACAGCTCCATTCCTACATCCCTCATTCTTGGTAATCTGCAGGTNTGCCCATGGCAGGGGATGGAATGATATTGAATGATATTGAAGGTCCCTTCCAACCCAAACCATTCTGGGATTTTATGAATATTTTCAAGCTAACAGAGCACAGCTCTTGCATCTGACCCACAGCTCCATTCCTACATCCCTCATTCTTGGTAATCTGCAGGTCTTTAAACGACTTAACAGGACCTAAGCAGCAGAAGTTGGAGGTACCTCATCTCTCCTTTTGCCATTAACCCATCAGCTCCTTCAGCCAGAGGAGGATGCAGCTGGACACCCTCCGAGGGCTCAGTGACTGTCACCGGGATGTGACCAAAGCAACGCCGACAATGGCAAAAAGCAACTCTGCCTCACATCCCTGCCCTCCCTTTTGTCAGCACTGAGGCAGCCAAGCATGAGGCCACTTCGGGGAACTGGACTTGATGGGGGAAGGAAAAAAAAAAAAAAGGTAAAAACAAGAAAGAAAGGCCAAGTAACTTCCAGCAGGAGCTGAAATAGCAGGAGAAGCTCCTTTATCCGTCTGGAGAGCCCCTCTGAGCTCCCCGGCCAGGAGCACAAATGGGAGCAGGGCTGCTCCTCTCCACAGCAGCCTGCAGAGATGTCAGCTGGGAGCCACCGTGGAGCTGCAGCCCCGGAGCTGTTGCACAATCCCTGGCTACAGCAGCAGAGCTGATTTAAGAGTTTCCGGGCCCTGGTCCACCTCCAGCTGCTCCCTCGCTTTAGTGATGTGGCTCCCACACGGCTCCACAGGCAGCTGTGCCAGGAGAAACCCTGGAGCAGCAAGCAGCAGCGCTGGGAGCAGGGAGATCCCCCCAGGGTGCAGAAGAACTCGAGGCTGGGTGCTGCTGCCGGTGCTCTGTGCAGCTGTGCCCTGGGGTGCCACAGGAACCTCGGCTGGTGGAGTGGCTGCTGCCACCGCTCCCTGTCCCGCCCACCGAGTGTCCCTGCCCGCCCCCGATCCCCGCCCAGCACCCAGCAGGAGCTGCGGGCAGGGAGAGGGGGCAGGACAGGCTGAGGCCGCACAGCCTGGCAGCACGATGGGCTCAGACTGCGAGGGGACAGGGACACGGCGGGGAGAGCACAGGACACGCCGGGATCAGCACAGGACACGCCGGGTTTGCAGCGAGGGCTGCGGGTCTGGAACTGAGGTTGGGGCTTGCTGCACTTTGGGTGAAAGGCTAAAAGGGGAGAGGAACTGCCTCTTCTTAGTGCCCAACGTGAGCATTTAATCCACCTGGGAAAGGAAGGCATAAAATCTCAGAATGGTTTGGGTGGGAAGGGAACTTAAAAGATCATTTTGTGCCACCCCCTGCCGTGGGCAGGGACACCTTCCACTGTCCCAGGGTGCTCCAAGCTCTGTCCAACCTGGCCTTGGACACTTCCAGGGATGTCACTTCTCTGAAGAGTGGAATTAACACTTCCCCAATCAACTCTTCTACTGAGAATGCTGCAGAAAAAAACCATTCCTGACAAACGCATCAATATTTGCTGTATCACAGTGCTGATTAAGTGATAATACGAACTGTCCCTAGAAAATTCATCTTAATAAAATAAATCTTTCTAAGAGTGGTCAGGAGGAACCAGTTCCAGAATTCCCATGACATTATCCTGTGAACCCTACTACAAGATACATAACTTCTTTATAACAAATATACAAGTGAAAAGTAGCAACAGTTTGGATTTGTCTGTCCCTTCTTCATTTTTTTTGCCTTCTTTTGGAAAACACTTTTTAGAAAACAGAGGATGAGGAATGTTCTCAGTTGTAAAAAGGAAAAAAATATTTAGACAGCTTTTAAAAATAGTAGTACAAGAACATAATTTGTTTTATGTTTCACAACACAACTTATTTAGATTTAGTGCCATGTGGTTGTATTTTGAGCTTCAGCCAATGGCACATTACTTACAGGCCACGGCAGGAAGAGGGGCTTTATTTACATTTTAATACTGGGGGTTTTCATAACCAAAACTGAGATGATTTCCTTATTTTCTGAAATAAGATCACATTCAAAGACATTGCTATCATGAGCAGGCAGAAAGTGTCTCTGCATTTCCTGCAGCTCTGTAGATGTCACTGCCAGGGATGAATGAGGGACCATAACCTTAAACTCTGACTTTTAGGTAACTCTGCCTGCACATAAATCTCAATAGAAGTTTGTATCTGAAACAGGAGCTAAACCACACAGGAAAAACAATTAATATTGATTAGAGTTTCAAAGAAGAATTTCATTTGAGATACAGCCCACCCTAAGCATTTACCAATCTGCTTCTCTATCTTCTCTGAGAGAGTATTTTTAACATCTTTTTCAGGCTGGGATTTAACATCATCCTTCCAAATTCTGGTAAAGGATAAATCCCTACTCACCTCTGACTTGAAAGAAGTTTCATCCTCTGAGTTTGACTCCTCCATTTCCACGGGCTTTTTGATCTCCTTGGCCTCGCTCTCAGATTTTACCTTCTCCACTTTGGCATTCATCTTCTCCTTGGTTTGTTTCTTCTCTGGATATGAGGAAGACGAGGTTCTGGGAGATGTCCCCAGGATATTCTTTACCCCTTTGGAGCTACTCTTTTTTTGTTTTTTGGCACTAGGCTTTGGTGACTCCACGTTGGAGGGCCTCTTGCTGGAAGACTTTAACTCCGGCTGTGGCCCCCCCTTTGGAGAGGTGTTCTCCAGTTTGGTCTCCTTCACGGCCAGTTTTGGTTCCTTGAAAGCAGCTTTTGGAGGTGCCTTCTCCTCCTTAGGCAGTTTGTTCTCAGTTGGTTTTCTGGAGGAGTCCTTCAAAGGCTTGTTCTGTTCTCTCTCAAGGTCTTTGGAGGAGTTTTTGCTCTCAGAGTCTTTCCTGGGCCTCTCCCTGTGCTCCTTGGTTACTTTATGTGGCTTGGATGCTTTGCTACTTTCCTTGTTTGCATCCTAAAATTCAGCAACAGAAACATGCAAGCTGGGTATGAAACTGCAGCTCTGCACAGAATGATAAAACACATCCTCATAAATCACATGGCAGCGTTTGTTTCATGCAGAAATCCACCCCCACGTGCCCAGGTAAACATCCACACTCCCCTCAAGCTGGTGGACACAAACTGGCAGTGGGCACTTCAACATTTAGGAAAGGGTGAAACATGTTCCTGTTCCTTCCCAGGGTCTGTCAAAGGTCTAGAAACATCGACAGCTGTTTAATTCAGGTTTAATCTGAATGCAAACACAGATGCACCTCTGAGGGCACCCTGGAGGAAAGGAAGCAGGAGAATGTTGTCTCTTTAGCAACTGGCAATTTTCACCAGAGCTCATCTCAGAGCCCTTTATTTCTCTGCTGTCTCCTGTGTTTTCCAATGCTTAATTCCTGGCCAAAATTAAATCAGCCACTAACAGGTAAGTCATCTTCACTCTGTTTCATAACATCAGAAGGCATAACTGAAGTGCCAGAGTGTTTAGAGCCCTGAAGAACAAGGCTATCAGAATTGAATTACACTGGAAAATGAATTGTTGTTAATACCTGTGACTGTTCAGGCCAATAAAGTGCATGTAATCTGCTCCAAAACACATTGCTTGGGGATTGTTTCTCCCATGTAGGATTATACAAAAATAGCTTCAGTACATAAAGGGAAAAAAAAAACCAACTTGAGGTTCTTTAGAAGTCTCAGGAACTGGCTACTGCTGGATGCAAACATCAAATCTGGAAAGCACCAGTTTGACCAAGTGAAGCATATTTGATGTTCTCTCCAGCACTGCCCTGAGGACAGAGGAAGGGCTGACTTTCCACTCTGCCTTCATGCCAAGAGGTGCAGGGACTCAAGAGTGCAGCTGGGCATGGCAGACAGTGAGAGAGCCACAGAATCCATCCTCAGCATCGAGGACACAACCAGAACAATCAGAGAGGATTTAATCCACCTTTAAGGAAGATACAATTCGCCAAAAATTCCCAGTCTTGCACATTTAATTTTCTTTTCAAAACTTCCCTGGAGAGAAGTCTATCAGATCATAAAAAAGCCTCCTAAAGGCTGGGAAGTTCCAGACCATTAACTACTGAACTGCAGAGTACAAGGAGGTTCAGAATTAGCAGCAGCCAGGAACAGCTGCTGAACAAGCTCTCAGCAGCCTGGCCTGAAAGACTCCCTCACCTCGGGCTGACCCAAAAGTGTGCTGCACTGACCTTTGACCCGTGGGAGGGTTTGGTCTTCTTGGGATCAGAGAAGGCAGAGAGAGGTATCGTGGGCAGCATGGGATAATCAGGACTTGGCCTCGAAACAGTCTCTGCTCCTTCTGGCATCACCATTACCTGTGAATAAAGAGGAGGGAAATTATGTCTGCACAAAGTCTCACGGACTATTAACTATTAACACATGATTATGTTAAGCCACTTGCTCAATTAACACACTATTATTCATCTTTTCAATGTTTTTTTCCTCGCCTGCTTAAAGGCCATAAAAAGATATTGTCTATGGAATGCTCAGTTTCAAGGCAACTCCTCAAATACAGAATATTAAACCCACAAAAACTGAAAGGCAGCAATGTAATATCGAGTGTCTTTCCCAAAGGGAATGCCAATATTCTGAGCACAGGCAGGCAATAAAGCTCTGGACAAGAACTGTGTGTTCTGCTGCAAATGCTCTTCCCCTGGAAAAGGGTAGGGAGATAAATCTGGAAGGAATGAGCAAGACTTTCTCGGTTTAGGAGAAGCTGAATTCACTCTTTCAGGGGAAAAAGGAAAAAAGCCACAGCTTGGGTCTCTCCCTTCACAAAATCTTAACACCCAGCACTGAGCTCTATGGAACAATTCCCTTCTTACCTCCCTTACACTGTCAGGATAATTCTGTGGAAAACTGCCACCAGAGAAAGGACATCAAAAGTGATTAACAGCTGAAACACCTCAGTACACAAGGACTGAAATAACACACTGTGAAAATCCTAGAGAGCAGACGATGTTCACACCGTCCTAGGGCTGAAATGAGCACCTTCCTCTCTGTGCCCAATACAGGAAAGCCCTGGCACAACGAGGAGCAGCAATCATGGAATGATTTGGATTGGCAGGGACCTTAAAGCTCATCTCATTTCACCCCCTGCCATGGGCAGGGACACCTCCCACTATCCCAGGTTGCTCCAAGCCCCATCCAACCTGGCCTTGATATCCTCTGGCTCATTAAAAACTTGCACTTTGTGGCTTGGATTGATTTGCCCAGATCCTGCAGTTATTTGAGGATCATCCTTTAGTTTATCACTATTTATTACCTTCCCAGATGGAGGAGTTCAGCTACTGTAGCAACCCATACTTCACTGGGCCTTCTAGAGAATATCTATTTCCCACCCCCCCACCAGCTGTTTCCACTTTATATTGACCAATTTTTCATTAATATTTTATTGTCTAAGCCACAAGTAGCTGATGCCAAGTTTAGAGGCCATTTATTGACCAGGAAGCACTAACTATTAAGCTAAAAAAAAATTAATAAGGAATAGTTTGGAAGCCTCTCTCTTTCCTTGAGCTTTTCTGTACTGACCCAGCTGCTGGCACCAGGAAGGTCACAGGTAACTGCAGCCTGCAACATCCACAGCAGATCTCACCTTTCAGAGGGGTTTTGTGCTTTGATATTAATGCTCACATTTAAATTGACAAATAAAGTGTCACCAATCACACACCAACAGGTTTGTTCTGCTACAAGTGCTGTCGCCCTATAACCACGAGTCAAAACTGGCTGGGTCATCTTTTAAATGAATGTAGAAAAATACTTGAAGCCTCCTGGGCTAAAAGAAACCTCAGAGCAAAACAAGCTCGCTCCTTTTAGGATCCCAAACCGGGCACTTACCCCTCCAGCCCTGATGAGTTTGCGCCTGAATTCCTTGGTGGGGTTGTTGAAAGTCAGTTTCTCACAACGCAGGTGGTTCACAGGTGGATTCCCCTCCAGATTTAGGAACAGGTCGTATGTGAAACAAACCTTTTTGGGCTCCTCCTAAAAACAAGAAAGGCTTTGGGAAACCGGAAGAAGCTTGGCAAGCACAGTGAGTCTGGGGATCCGAACAGTCACTCCTGAAAATCCCAAATAAACCACTAAGTGTTGCACTCATGGAGTTTTTCACCATGAGATCAGAGCTGAAAATTAAACTATTTGTGCTTGAAGTTAACATTGCTCATCAGGAACTCAGGCATGAGGCTTCTCACTGTAAAAGCAATGCATGGACACAGATTTTGACTGAAAACTGTTTAAAGCTGTTCAAGTCTCCCCAGAAAAGCAGATTCACAAGCCTTATGCACTACTCTGTTTTCACCAAAATTCAGATCCTATCTCCTTTGGCAAGCAACTCTAAGTATCAATATTAAGAAAAGCATAATCCTTTTTTTAGAGAAGGAAGAACTTCTGAACTCCCAGGATCTCTGCGGGCACTGAGAAAAAGATTAAACGCAATGGGAAAAGGATGGCTTGGTTTGCAAAATCCTTTTCAATATGCATATTGCAGGGGCTGAATGGGAAGATATCCCAGGCTTTTGAACTTTCCAAGGGCACTTTCACCCAAGCAATTCGGAGTTTGTATGCATGGTGGGGGGATCATCTGCGCCTCACTGCTTCTGTTCCACCTGCTGCGTTTGCAGCACAGAATGGAAGAAATCCCCCTCTTTTTTCCCTCCCCCAAAATTGCAAATACTCATCTTGTGTATTACAAATATCGACAGGACACTGCCTGGTGTTTCTTGTGTTTCACATTTCCAAGCTGGAAATGCAATGTGGCAAGAGAGACTCTGCTGGGAAGCCCAGCGAGGCCGGCAGTGCCCTGCGTATTTCCATGAATGCATCCCACAAGCCTCATTCCCTGCGCAGCACCGAGCAGCTGCACAGCAGTCTTTTCCAGAATTCCCATCCAGCAGCTCCATTTCCTGGTGCAGTGGCATTGTTGGATGGGAACAGGCACTGCAGGCTCCCAGCCCCAGCCATTAGATTTGCTGAAAATAGGCTGAAACGACTTCAGACCACCCCGGTTCCTGCTGTTTGCTCCAGGGATACCAGCGGTGCTCCAGAGGCCATTCCTTGGACAAACTACACCTCTAATAATACAAAGAGTGGTAGCTACACCTGGTTTACATCAAAATCAGTACCCTGAGCTCATCTGGGAGTCGAGGTCTTGGATCCTCGCCCCCAAACAGGGGCAGGCATCAACAGACACAGAGAAGAGTCTCAGATTAACGTGCTGCCAACACCAGGTCTTCAGACCCTCTTTTGGGAAAGTCCTGAAGAATCCACACGCTCCTGAAAGGAGTCTACTAAAACAGACAGACAGGAGGAAAAAGAAAAATCCTTGCAAAACACACTGCCCTGTCATTTGCCTCTTTTCCATGCCCATTCTCATTAACAGAATCATTAGCGAGCTCTGCGTGTGCGCTCGCTGCAGTTCAAACAGCAGCTGCACAGGGTCCCTCAAAGTCTAATAAACTGAAATGAAGGATGAATAGAAATCCAAATGTGGCCTAATAATGGCTTCTAAAATGCTTTCCCTGGTTTACAACAGAGTAAATAATCTTGGCTCTATCAGCAAGCGCAGGCTTTGGTCAGGAGCTGTTTTGCCATCCCATTACCAGCTCTGCTTTGTCATTTGCCCATTTGCTTTCCGAGCAGGAGAGAGGCAGCAGATCCCTTTCCCTCTGACCTTGGCTATCCCATTTTTAATACAGCCTCACAAGCACCAAAATATTCATCATGTCTCTGCTGAATTTTTGTAGAATTAAGGCAGTTTTTTAATGTGATATTCCTCCAGCTCAGAGATCACAACTGCCCTGGGAATGAGCCCCAGCAGAGTGCCCTGATCATTAAAATCTCCTTTGTATCCTCCAGGCCATAAGGAGCCCCCCGCCCCCCCAGTGAATAGTTGAGATTACAGCACTCCTAAAAGAACCACCACAAAAGTCTCAAAGCAAAAAGCTGCAAATAAACATTCTTTCCTTTACTGCCCTCACTGCCCAGCTAATGATTACAGCTCAGGCCACTCCAAAGCTTAATCCATCCGGTCCTCCCTAAAAGGTTCTTCCCCCAAACAACCATCAAGGGGGAAAAGGGGGGGAGAAACCCAAGGAAAATCTCCCTCAATTGACCCAGACCTACCCATCCTCTAACTTTAAATGGAAAGCCAGGCTGAATCCACACTTCAAAGCCTCTCTCAATAATATGTTGGGCTCCACACATCCTGCTGCTGGGGGCTGCAACCCAGTGTAGGTTCTTTCTCACCCTACAAACTGGTCCAGACAATCCTACAACATCCTTCATGTACTCCTGCTTCAGTAGCAACTACACACATAATTCAGGCTTTGCTCTTAGGTAACTCCACCTTCTGATACTCCTCGATGTCAATCAGTAAAACTGATCAGGGAAGACCCTTTCTGTGGGTATTTTGCTCCTACCAAGACCATAGGATTTTCTAAAGGGCCCTACTTCCAAGAAAAGCTTTAAAAAAGATGGATCATGTCCACTTCTAACTGGTAGATGTGAATTGTTCAGATTCAAATTCAGCGGTGTATTTGGCCATGAAATGGTTAAGCTGGTGCAGGGATGTCTCAGCAAGGCACCTCAGAACCTCACTTTGCATCTGCCCCTTAAATCCCAGGATGCCAGAGAAGTAAACTACAAGGGAGCACCACAAAGCCAGGGCTTTTATTTGCAGCTGCTGTAAACTTCCCTTCATCCCGTGAATCCCCCTATTCCACCTCCAATCTCCTGAGCTGGGTACATTAGGTTTTATTTTTACTGCTTCCTGTCTGCACCGCCTGCCACTGCGCTGTTACGAGCTCTGAAGCTGCTTTATTTTTCCTTTGAGTTCTGAAGTAATGGGTTAAAGTTCTTTTGGCAATTTTAGTAAGAGGAGGAATTTTTCAAAGTCTTTTGTTAAAATTTCCTTGTCTTGTTTTTAAGGCAGGGTGTGCCCTTTGCCACTTAACACAAATCAAAAGAATTTCACTGGTAGCGTGCGCATAAAGCTCATAAATCACTTTTAGAAAGCCATAAAACAAAATTATCTACAAAAATCTAGCACACCAAGGAAGCAGGCTCATGGTTATTCAATAACTATAACATCTAACACCACTTCCCTTTTGCCATAGATCCAGCCTGACAGAGGCATTTATCCGGAACGTCTGGAGAAATGAAACCCCTTCCCAGGCTGGTACAACCCGTCTGACTGGTCCTGGAGCTGCTTCCAGACAGGGCATTGGAAAGGGAATAGCCCAATATTCAGATTTTGAAATAAACAGCCTTATGTTCCACTCAGGAATCCATGAACCACCCTTATCTTCTGGGAGATTCTCCAGGGTTAAGCATTTAGGACTTTGCTCCATCAGAAGCTTATTACTTTGTTTGAAAATTAGGTTTTCCTAATATATTATTATTATATATTTATACAAAAGAAGTACAATAAATATACTAGTATAAACAACATAGATGAGTGTAAATATATCTCTTTATCTACTCACTACTCCAAGACAAGCACTTAATAATCTACAAACTCTTACAAATACATGACATGAAGCTGGCATGGCTGATAAAGCTGCTGTCTTTGCAAACACATCCTTGTCACACCTTGGCAATATATATATAAAAAAAAATTTTTTATGTATTTTTAGCATCTCGAGGTGCCTATGGATGTACCACAGCTCAGGGGTTTTGGCCCTGTTCAGATAAAGGAATGGGTAAATTGATAATCCATCCTAATTTCTGACAGAAAAAGGTAAAGAAAAGATTCACCAGTCAGCAGCAGCAGGACAAAAGGAATTGCTGCAGGTTTGGGAAGGAAGATGGTACAGAACAAACCTAAAATGCTTCCCTTAAAGGGCAGACAAAAGGACAAGTTTCACTCCTCCTTCCTCAACTTTCAGCAACACTGAGCAAACACCAACAGGTTAAAGCCACTCCTCCTCTCAAACCTGTGCACATCCTGCCCCAAATGGCAATTTCAGTAAAATCAAATGTCCCATGCAAACACAGGCTCTTCAACCTTCCCTAGGAGTATTTCTCTTCCTGATGGCACAGTCCTGACACCAGTTGTAGCTGATCTCGTTTCACCTCCCCTGCCATATGTGCAGCCCACCTACAACGTCTCCACTGCATTCCTACTTTGATACACAAATAATTTTTCCCTTTTCCAATATTTCTCTATTTGTTTTCTCTATCACACCTACAAAGGTTGCAGGAGGGGTAAAATATGTATATTTTTCTTTTGAACCTCATTGGAAAAATCAAACGGATTTCTCTGCTTTCTTTGCTTATCTCCTCCTCACTAATAGGAAAAGCCCAAGTTCCATGTATCCATTATGTAAATCCTGGAAGGCTTTTATCTCCAGCACTAAAATTAGGAGGTAGCATCTTTAAAGAGACTTTAATACAACATCTTATCCATGTTGCATTAATATCATCTGCCTTGTATCAGAATAACATGAGAATCTACTAGACCTTTAGCTTTGTGGGGAGGATTGATCTAATTTGATTAGGATGCAAAAAATGTCACAGGGAATGAATACCAAAGCCAGACCTGTATTACAGCCTCCAGATTACAACGTGTACCACCAGAAGAGATTTATTTGGAGACAACAATGAAAAAAAGCCTCCAGACTGTTGAAATTGAGGGGGAGAGGGAAGGGGAAGAGCAGGAGAAAAACAGCAACGCATTTGTTGTACCCGGTTTGTATCGATTCAAGCACCAGAAGCCACTCACAGCAGCGCTCGTTACAGGAACACAAAGGATTTCAAAACAAAAATAGCACACTAACATTTCCAGTCCAAATGATCTGCTGTCATTAGCCAACTCGACTTTCAAAAGCTTTATCAATCAACCTGCTGAGCCCCTGCCATTTGTTTTTCAGGATCAGTTACAGCAGCAAAGGCTCTGCCAGCGTTAAAGGCGACTGCGAGTCGTGTGGCTGCTCAGAGCCCCAGACTGCCCAGGCTCACTGCAATATTCACAATTTATATTCTGCAATTCAAATTCCAGCCCTGAGAAAGCACCTACTCATGGAGGAGCTGGATTGCAGCACAGGAAGGACACAGGCCAGCAATGCTCACAGACGATAAGAACAGGCTCTTACACCTTTTTCACACTCTGCTGACACTTCCCTGTTTGACAAAAAGGCACCAAGAGCACCGAGTCTGCTGCTCCAAACACACAACAATGGTAACAAAAACCGAGTCCTCCAACACAAAGAGTCAATGGGCAATTTTACGCCAAGCTGCTTAAAAAACCCCTGATGAAGTTCATTAAAACCGTTCTTAGAAAAGCTGCTCCTTCCCAGAGCACAGGTTGGTATTTCTTTAGCCAAAGCAAAGAGCACACGGGCTCTGAAAGCCAGGATTTGTCATCCCAGTAACAAATCAGAACAGGGAAAGGAAATGGCTACGAAAGAAGGCTTCAACTGGGGAAAAAAAAACCCATTTCAGACAACCATGGCAAAGATCAATCTCCACAGACTGGCTCACTCCCTCTTTAAATCCTTTTTCTTCTCACCTTCACAAAGCTAAGCATGCATCGATAAACAAATCCCAAAGCCTCTGCAAGTCTGGTTTCAGCTGAGGACATACATCAACAAAAATGTGTCAGAATGTGAGGAACATATGGCCACATAACCCATTCAACTCCTCCTGCCCAGTCACCTCCAAAGAGCCTTTTCACCCCAATCCCAGAATCAATCCATACCATCTACTTGAAGAGAATTACTCAAGGATGAGTCCCAAATGCTGTAATCAATTCACAATATCTGCTGCACACACACCAGCTGATCCCCACCAGTGTCAACAGGTTTACACAGATCAGAGTGAAAACACAGTCTTGAAGTAATGAAGACTTCGATTCATTTGGTGTTTTAACATCATATTCTTTAATTCAGGAGAACACAGGCTGTATCCTAAACCTTTGCCATTCCTCCACCTCCTCTTTCCATATCTTTTTAATTTTTACTATATCCCAGTCTTTGCATTTCTATCTTTGTATAAGTATTTACCTCTTATATTTCCTTCACCTCCACTTACTGAAAATAATCATTGCTCTTAAAATTCACAGATGGCATCATCACTGGGCAGTGATGGATATGGGAGCCCAACCCTTCACACAGAATCCCAGAATATCCTGAGTGGGAAGGGACCCTCAGGGATCAAATCCAGCCCCTGTCCCTGCCCAGACACCCCAACAGCCCCACCCTGGGCACCCCTGGGAGCGGTGTCCAAACGCTCCTGGAGCTCTGGCAGCCTCGGGGCCGGGCCCATTCCCTGGGGAGCCTGGGCAGTGCCAGCACCCTCGGGGGGAAGAACCTTTCCCTGAGCTCCATCCCAAGCCCTGACACAGCTCCAGCCCTTCCCTGGGCTCTGTCCCTGCTCACCCCCCTCAGCAGCAGCTTCTGAGCTCCCTGCAATCCTAAGTTATTTCACGGCTGAATCTGAGAAAGTGTCTTTGTTCCAGTGATGTGCTGAAGATGGAACCTGTCACCTTTTCCCTCAACCACCCCTTGCCCCAATTAAATAATGAGAGGCTCTGCCTGAAACTCCTTAATTAGCAATTTGTTAATCAGCTTAAAAATGGAAAAGAACTTCTCCAGAAAACATGCAGCTAAAAAACAGGGCAAAAACGACTGTTTTGAAGATCTGTACATTTGAAAACAAGTCTGCAACTCAACCTGTTCTCCTATTTATTTGTCATGTTTCTGAAGACCAAAATGTCAGAAACAAAGAGCCTTCTCCTAAATTAACAGCTCCTTCCATTGTTTCCAGGGAGAAGAGAGCCCACCTATTTCCCTTATTTATAAAAGGCACCTCTCTGCTCAGTGCTGGGGAACAACTCTGCAGTCACGTGCGTGGAGAAACAATGAGGAGTGATGACCCCAGTGGGTGTGAAACCAAGTTCTAGTCAGAAAAGCTGCCAGCTCCATATTCCGTGAGGAACACGGGAATACGAGGGACAGAGGAAAAAGAAAACACAGGAATGCAGATGGCAGTCAAAGCAAACATGAGCACCTACAAAAAGACACACAGGAATGAGGGAGATCTGAGGATTTGTGGAAGGCAAACCATTGGAGAGCTGCAGGGAAAAGGGAAGTGTGGGGAAAGGCTGGGGGAAGAAAGGAAGGGAAAATAAAAGGAAAAGGGAGAACTAAAACAGTTCACCCCTCACAGGCATTAGAGGTTCCACTTCTACGGAATCAGCATGGAGAAGTTCACATTATTTGGTCAGGAGTGTAAAGGATTTTGAACCTGACCTAAGCCAACATTTAGTGCAGATGGAGAATTTTCTGATTCCCATCTAAAACCTCAGAAAAGCCACCAGAAGTAGAACTACTTTCAAGTTTTTGAGGTGTTTTTGTTGCACTCAAGTCATAGTTCTCAGCGTTTGCCAAAAAAATTGCTTTTATCAACAACATTCACCCCCACCCTCTGACTGCCATTCCTCTTCCCAGCCTTCTGGCTTACCCTACCCACCCAAAAAACAACTTGTGGGCAAAACATTCCCAGGTTAGGAGGGCAGTCTGTCTTCTGTGGCTTTGTCCCATTATCTGGCTCATTCCTCCAACCCATAAAGTGGGGCCAGAGCAATGTGGCAGGCCAAAAACCCAACCCAAAATGCTAATTATTCACAAAATAATGACAGTGCCAGGAGAGCATCCTGAGCTGGAGTGGGGACAGAAGGAAACAGCAGACAGATGTTGGTGGGAGGGACAGGGAAAGGAGGATGGGAAGCTAAATAGAATTAGGCTGTTACATGTGGTCTGCTGTCAACACACCTGGGGTAAAGGCTTGTCACTGGAGAGCTGAGGGGGTGGGAGAGCACAGATTACAGGGATGTGGCTCAACATTTTTAGTTCAGTTTACCTTGGTTCCCTCTTAGGGATCATAAGCAAAACATTAGTTTTTATTTTATTATTTAAGCAGTAATCAAACCCAGAAACATCCATTATTCATGTTTAACGAAACAATTTAACTGAAACTGAGGTAATATGAACACAAGTGCCCAATTCCCTGTTTTCATAACCTACAGCATATGACCCCTGTCATAGACTTAAAGCATGCAATAAATCCCAAATTTTAACTTTCATATACTTGCTGGCAATGCATCTTAAGGACTTAAAATATTTAGTGTTTTCTTTCTGGAAGAGCACTGAGTTAGAACATGGGTATCTTATCTAAATACTTGTGCTACACATGCAAATGTTTGTCTTGGGCCCCTATAAATTTCATACCTATACAGTTAAATGTAATAAGCTTGCAAATTCAAAAGTAGATTTTTTAATACATTGACAATCAACACAGTGTTTACAAACATTTATAATATCAGTGTTTTGTTTATTTACTTCTATATGTAGGTAAAATACTTTAAATTGCTTTAATATCTCCATGCTAAAGAAGCTACAAGTGGTACAATCTCTGCCCAGAATCTCCAGGGCCATCCACTGTCCTGGTATCACCTCTCTGTGCAATTCCATTTCTGTCAAAAGCTTTCTTTTGAAGTCTGGCAGGAGCTTCCAACTCCCAGTTAAATTCTATTTATTAGACTAATAAAAAACACACACATAAAACAGTCACATAATTTAGAGTCTTTCTGTCAGGCAGTTTCAGGCTCTGGCACAGCTCAAAACAATTAGAAGACCAGAAATCAGATTCTACCTTATTTTTGAAGTGCACTTCAATGGGCATAATGAAGCCAGCGTAGCCAGACTCCTCCACCTTGTAGGGGGGCTCCTTGCACACTGAAAGAGAACAAATAAATGTGAATCTGGAATTCAGCACAACTTTATCTGAGATAAAAAAGAGCTGCAAGAGGAGAATTGGGCCTCTGTCGACTCAGGGCACAGTTAAAACACTGACCTTTGTGGAAAAACCCACACAGAATAAGATGGTGGCCACAGGCTTAGTTAAGAACGTGAAATCTGTTCTTAGCTCCTCCCATGGAACGGAAACATAAAACACTCCAGGCCCGAGCCTCAGTGAGATCCTTCCCCTCCTGTGCAGTGAGATACAATTACATTTCTGGGCAGTCCCACAACAATGCAAACTGCCAGTTCCAAGTGCCTGGCAAGGAAAGGCCAAGACCCAAAAGGTGGAACAGCACAGAAAGGTAAAGTTTACTTTGATGCTCCTATTTGTGTATCAAAACACTACTAAACACAAGTGATTATTCTTTCCTTTAAATACTCCCCTGCACTCCTCAAGGCTCCTAACTGGGTAACGGCCACGCTCCAGGCTGCTGCTTCCCCCAGAGGTGAACAAACCTGAAGGGCAGGTGAGCACTGCTATTTATTTCACACACAAGGAAACACGAGGAGGAAGGTGAACCAGTTTGCTGCTAAGGTCAGAGCTGCTTACTGCAGAAACAGCAATTAGAAAAGTTAATTGCTTCTCAGAAATTAATCTGCATGTCCCTGCCTCAGTTTCCCGTGTCCCGCTACCTGGTGCAGCTTCATGTTCCTGAATCCTTGCTATTATCCATTCCAGGATATCCAACTTGAAGGATTCCAGGATCATTTCTTTGGCCATGATGTAGCAGCACACAGCAGCTGCCAGGAGAAACGTGAGACCCACACAGATATTCTCCCTCTCAGGAACCGGATGCACTTGCATATAATTTATGCACTACAATATATGTAAATAAAGTCAATTAGGTAATTAGAGGAATTCAGTGCAAATCTTTTGAGTTTCTCTTAAGAATTCCAAGTAATTAATATGATTAGGAAACAGTACATCAAACCTAAAAGCACACAAATTATTTTCCTTTAATGTAGCTGTATTATCCCCACCCAGCTCTAAGCACTTCTACCATCATTAAGGTGCTGGAAAGCAGCACTCCAAATTCAACTGTGAAAAAAGGGCATAACTAAAAATAACAAAAACCTCTAGACTTGCTTTAACTTGAATTTCATATAAGAACGCTGTCATTTAGAGGGAAAAATCCCAAACCAAAGAGCAGTGCCAATATGGCAGCAGGAATCTTAAGCCTATCTGCCAAGCAGCCTTTGTTCCTCTGCCACTCTATTCTGACAAATTCCAAGGGCTCTGAGAGCAATCTGCCAGCAGCACGAGCCCACCTTCAGCACCAGGGTCTGCTCCAAGAGGGGACCATCTGAAGAAACCCTTCAAACAAACCCAGAATAGGAGGCATTTGCCACAGTATTTATGTACAACCCAGTTGTGCCTTGGTCAAAGGCACACTGGCATTAGGAGCAAGCTCAAGGAAGCATGGAAAACACAGGGACTGGGAAAAAATACCTCTGTAAAGGCAGATGATACAGCAACTGCCTGAGCAAAGGCCATGGTTTTATACTGCCAGAGGGCAGGGCTGGATGGGATATTGGGAAGGAATTGTTCCCTGGGAGGGTGGGCAGGCCCTGGCACAGGGTGCCCAGAGCAGCTGTGGCTGCCCCTGGATCCCTGGCAGTGCCCAAGGCCTGGCTGGACATTGGGGCTTGGAGCAGCCTGGGACAGTGGGAGGTGTCCCTGCCATGGCAGGGGTGGCACTGGGAGGGATTTAAGGGCCCTTCCAACCCAAACCATACCAGGATTCTGTGTACAATCCCAACAGTTATTTATAATAAATTGATTACACCAGAAGATGAGAACTGTAACCCACAGATTGCATTTTTATTCTATAAATCAGCTTGCAGCTCAGTACTGCACCTGCTTATCAGACAGCAGTTTTAGCAGATCAGTTTGATGGAGACATTATCAACACACAGACCAGTCACATCCTTGTGAATGCTGAGCACCTCTGAGTTCCCTTCCACTGTGGACTCTCAGAAATACACAATATCACAGGTTGTCCTAAGACATCCTGGGTGTCCTGCTTCCAAAGCAGTATTTCCAAGAATGCACATTACAACAATTCTCACGGGCAGCTTGTATTTCTTAAAACACGAATGCTGCAGCTTTAGTTACACAATCTTACACAGATATAACTGCACTGCCCCTGAAAAGGGCAATTCCTGCTCCTCCACCTCAACCTCATGAGCTCTTGCTGCTCCGTGCCAAGAATAAGGTTCATTTTGCTACAGAGTCAGAAAACAGAGTCAGAAAATAACACTGTATAACATCTATACTCTCCCCAACCACAATGACTGCATGGGACTCGCTGGGGGAATGTACAGCAAGGACACCATCACCCCTTGGCAGCATTGATTTCTGCTGGGTTAAAGCTACCTGAACTGGCACCTGAGACTAGAAATTGCAAGAATCTGCAAAACTCTACATACCCAGTACACATCTGAGCCCAGTATTAGAGCATCTCTCATGTGCTTCCAGCTTTTGCTGGCGAATTCTAACAATTCAAACCCATCTTTCCCATTCTATTCTGTAACATGAATTATCTTCTGCTGTCACTTGTGTCTTGAGAACCTGCACATACTAATGCTTAAATAAGAGGAGAAAGCAGCTCACCTCCTGCCCTTTCAGCAGAAGAAAGGTCCCATTCTCCCTGACCTTCCTCAAACACAGTGGGGAAAGGTTAAAGCTGGAGTGCACGCAATGGACATTTTGCTCCTCTTTAAGGAGATATTTCACAGAAAAGTGACAGTTCAACGCAACCTTGACTCGCAAAACGCTCTTTTCATAGAGATAAAACATCCCCAGCCCCTCTGACCTCGCTTGGGTTTCGGGAAGCTCTCGTGCAGCCGGAAGACGACGCGCTCCACGAAGTGCTGGATGTCGCACTGCTCCGGGCCCCGCACGAACACCATCCAGTCGTGGGTGAACCCCTCCGTGGTGGGCTTCTTGCGCAGCTGGGCGCGGTGCCCCAGCTCCAGCTTCACCTGCACCGTGCACTGCGCGGGGACAGAGGCAGCACCGTGAGCAACGACAGCACAGAGCCCTGCTGGAAGGTGCTGGATGCAGCGGGGAGCACAGCGGCGCCCAGGCGGGATCAGCCTCAGAGCGCGAACCGGCGTTACCGACGGCAAACGGGGCACAGAAAGAGCTCCCAGCACCATTTCATACCCGTTTTCTTCCTGATATTAACATTGCAGAGAAAGCAGCTCTAGAAGAGGGATAGATTTCTCTGCCTCACTTATCAGTTAAATTGTCAGCAAAGTCCTAATTGAGGGATCTTTATTTCTAGAAAGTGTCAGAGACAGAACTTGATGTTCACAGCTTACAGAATTCACAGCACTGACAGAATACTCATCTCGAAACAGGAAAAATCAGATCATGAATTGGTGGTTTATTATATTCTCTAGAATATATCAGTCATCAGAAGAAAATTATGTTTCCTGTATGGTTCTAAATATATTTTATTATCAGACTTTCAAAGACCAAGTTAACATATCTGCCTGTACAATGTCCAACACTAAACTGACCTAATTCTGATTTGCACTCCTGAATCCTGCTCTGATCACTGAGTAACAGAGAAGGTGTATTCCATGTCTGGCTCAAAGCACAAAAATCCCATTAAGTGCCTTAAAAACCAAATGAAATTAATGGTGAAAATCCACATACTATTGCAGACTTCACAGCCAGGAGAAAGGAAATGAATTAAACAGATGTAACAGAGAAAAGGCAAATGGGCTTCAGACACAAGATAAATCAAGGAAATCTTAGGGCCACATTTGTAGGCAGAGAATAACACTCAAGGTACCTGACTTTTGTGCACATTTGTCACTCCAACCAGAGCAGCAGTGATTCCAAACTAAACCTACCAAAATCCAGCTTCAGCACCAGGAGGCTCATAGAAAAAGGGGCTGGTTTTAGTCCCTACCTCATTCTTCACTTCAGGCTCGAAAAATAAGTGTCTTGCTCTTCCTAGCAAGTCCCAATTACCATTGGGAGAGGCAGCATTATTTGTCATTACCTATATTACATGCTGACCTGGAGCCAAACCAAGGGCATGTTAGACAATGAGCAGGGAAGGAGAAAGCTTCCTGAGCTCCAGACAAATGTTTAGGGAAAGTATCATCCTTATTTTCCCCCTGACAAACTGCAGCACGGAGTGTGATCACAATTAATGCTCAAAAAAATATTCTGCATCTCCAACCTGAACATTTTTTTCCAGAGCATGGTGAATAGTTGCTGAAAAAGCACAAGTGACTCCATCTCAGCCTTCTTGTCTTTGTAAAAAAGCTCTCACAGGAGGTCTGCAGAGCACCAGGCATCAAAGCCTGACCTCCCAAATTGCAGTCCAGTTCCAATTTCAACCATAAGCCTTAACACACTCTTTCAGGCAGTTTAAATCTTTACAGCAAAATACCTTCAGCCACCCAACGCATCAATCCTAAGGCTCAGAGACAAACTCATCTAATTAATTCCTCCACCATTATTGCTACAGCATTTCTTTGGGGTACCTTCCTCTGCAAGTTCTCTTGGCAGGCCATTTTTTCCTGTTCTTAAGGCTTATCTCCACCAGCTCCACCTCGCTCCTGCGCTAAGAACCACGGCCCAGGGCCGGCTGTTCTTTCATGTCGCATTAAGGGCTGAGAAGAAAGGCAAGGTGTGCTTCACTCGGAGCACAGCAATCCCTCCAACGCTGCAAAAGCATTATGTGGAGCCAGCCTGCCGAAATCCTAAGCTCACATTGGAGAGTGCCTGCAGGCCTGCTTTATCTGGGATGCTTCCCACAGTGCTCACATCCCCTGAGCCAGTCTGTGCCGCAGCCTCACGTTATCGATTCCATAATTACCCTTTAAATCCTGCTACTGTTGCCAGTTACTACCCCTCTCCTGAGAAGTGCAAATGACTGTCAGGCTACAAAATCTGCCTTTCCGAGTTGAAACGGCTGAGAAATTGGAGCTCAGAACCAGATGGGGCTGTGTGGAAGAGACCGAAATTAAACATAAAAGAGAACTGTTTAACTGAGAGTGAAAGTTGTACTTGCTGCACTCCTCACACCCCGCTCCAATTAACAATCGCTGTGAATTAAGCCAGAAGTTGAAACACATTTGAAAATAAGATCTCCCAACATAACCAGCATCCAAAGTTGCTCCGTTGAAAATGGAGGGTTTTTTCCTTTTTTTTTCCAAGCGTGTCTCTCAACAAAGGGAAATCAGGATCCTATTCAAACAATTTGTAATAATACAAAGGAGCCTGCTTTCAACTTCTCAATAAACATTCTGAAGGCTGCTCTGGTTTTTGTTTGATGTGCTAATTGCCTGAAAGCCATCAGCAGCTCCCATTCCCGCTCCTCCGGGTGATTATCGGGGATAGCGGGGCTCGCTCCCGAACCTCAGCCCGGGAGGTACCTGTTACCCGCTCCCCGCACACAAAAGGCTCCCCATGCCCATCACCTCAGGTAAACTTCCCGCATCCATCCCGGAACCCCCCGGGCCGGCAGGGGCTCTCCCGGTGGCATTAAACCTTCCCGGTGGCATTAACCCTTCCCGGCGCGGTTCGGGGGGGTCGCCCCGCCGGCACCTCCCTCCCCGGCAATAATCCCAGGCAGGAATTTGCGGGAAATGCTGCTCACACCCCCCGCCGCGGGCGAGGCTGCAGCGGCCGCCCACGGAGGGAAAAGGGCTGAGACCCCCCTCCCCAAAAGGGTGTGGGGAGGTGTCCCCCCCTAAATGGGATTAGGGAGGAGGTGTGACCCCCAAATGGGGGGTGGGAAGGAGGTGTGCCAATCACATGAGGGATGCGATGTGCCCCCCCAAAAGGGTGTGGGGAGGAGGTGTGTCCCCCAAATGGGGGGTGTGGAGGACGTGTGCACCCCCAAACGGGATTGGGGAGGAGAGGTGCCCCCGCAAAAGGTGCGGGAAGGAGGAGGTGTGCCCCCCCAACTGGGATTAAGGAGGTGCGTCCCCCAAAAAGGGGAGTGGGGAGAAGGTGTGCACCCTCCCCAAATGGGGGGTGGGAAGGAGATGTGACCCCCCCAAATTGGATTGAGGGGGTGTGCCACCCCCAAAAGCGTGTGAGGAGAAGACATGCCCCCTAAACGAGGGGTGTAGAGAGGAGGTGAGCCCCCACAAAGGGGTGCGAGGAGGACGTGCCGCCCAAAAGGGACTGGAGAGATGTGCCCCCGCAACGGGGTGTGGGAAGGAGGAGGTGTGCCCCCAAATGGGACTGACGAGGAGGTGTGCCCCCCAAAAGGGACTGACGAGGAGGTGTGCCCCCCAAAAGGGGTTGGGGAGGAGGTGTGCCCCCCCCCAAAGGTAATGGGGAGGAGCTGTCCCCCTTAAAGGCTGTAGGGAGGACATGCATCCCCCAAATGAGGGGTATGAAGGAGGTGTGCCCCCCCCAAAGAGGGTGTGAGGAGGAGATCTGCCCCC
>VZRO01000012.1:0-34627 GCA_013397915.1 Daphoenositta chrysoptera | reverse complement strand
CCCCCTCAGCCCCGTGTGGGGCGACGCGGCGGCCGCTCCGCTCCGGCGGCGCTCCCGGTGCTGTCCTCGGTTCTGTCCCCCGGGATGTCGCTCTTAGTGCACAGCCAACACCGCGACCAGGCGAGTGGGCCTCGTCGTGCGCTCCCGGCCGCGCCATCCCGCCCCTTCTCCTCCCATCCCGCCCTCGGTCCACGTTTTCCCGGCGGTGTGTTAATTCCCCACACAAACGAGCCGGGAACAAGGGGAAAGGAGGGGAGCCGCAGGTCCCGGTGCTGCGGGCTCGGCAGCCCGGGATGGCCGGGCAGGGCTCGCCTTGTTCCCGCAGCCTCGCTCCTTCCTGCGCCTTTTTTCTCTCCGTCTCTCCCTCACGTTCCCCCGTCTCATTTTTCCCCTCGTTGTCTTTCATTTTCCCTCAGTGCTCCTCTTTCCCCCCTGCCTATCTCTCATTTCTCCTCAGTTTCTCTCATTTGATCATGTTCTCCCTTACTCCTTTACTCTCCCTTGTTCTCCCTCATCTTTCCTTTGCTCTCTCTCAATTCATTTCAATTGCACACACTCTACCTTATTTTCTTTCCATTTCTTTCCTTTTCCTCTCAGCCTCTCTCATTTCTCCCATCAGTCTCCCACATTTTCTCTCAGTTTCCTTTTTCCCCTTGGTGTCCCACCGTCTTCTTTCTGTTTTTCTCCTTTCCCCCTCAGTTTCACTCTTTTTCCTTTGGTCTCCCTCATTTTTTTCCCTTGGTCTCCCTCATTTTCTTTCAGTTTCTCTCATTCCCCCCTCATTTTCTCTCCTTTTCCCCTCAGTCTCCCTCATTTCCCCCTCGGTTTCTATTTTCCCTTCAGTATCCCATGTTTTCTCTCATTTTCTCCCTCAGTCTCATTTTCTTTCGATTTATCTCCTTTCCCCCAACTCTCATCTTCCCCTCAGTTTTTCCCATTTCCCCCCTCATTTTCTTTCCTTTTCCCTCTCAATCTCCCACATTTCCTCTAAGTTTCTATTTTCCCCTTGTCTCACGCATTGTTCCCCCAAGTCTCCCTTATTTTCCTCTGTCCCCTTTTCCCTTTGGTCTTCCTCGATTTTTCCCCTTAGTCTCCCTAATTTTGAGTTTTTCTGCTTTCCCCTCAGTCTCCCAGATTTTCACCCTTAGTTTCTCTCATTTCTCCCCTCAGTCTCACACATTTCCTCTCAGTTTCCATTTTCCCCGTGGTCACCCTCATTTCCCCTCATTCCCCTCATTTTCCCGCTCACTCCCCTTCATTTTGCCGCTCAGTTTCTCTCCTTTTTCCCCCTCACTCTCCCATATTCCCCCTTCGTCTCCCACATTTTCCCCTCATTCCCCTCAGTTTTCCCCTCAGTCTCCCTCATTTCTCCCTCAGTTTCTCTCCTTTTCCCCCTCGATCTCCCTCATTTTCCCCTCATTCTCCCACATTTCATCTCGGTTCCCATTTCCTCTTCACTTCCCTCATTTCTCCCCTTTGTCCCTCGTTCCCCTGCAGTTCCCTTCCCCTTCCCGCCTTCCTTCCCCCTCTCCCCCCTCTTTCCCCCTCCATCATTCTCCCTCCCGGGGCGAGTTTTACCCTTTTTTTTTTAGAGTTTTAAGTGACAAGTTACAGCTCTCAATTTTGCCAGCCCTAAAGGAACGCGGGACTTATCTTTACAAGTGCAACTGGTGACTGTTTCCGAGCAAACTCGCTCAGAATTTCTTTTTCTCCGCGCAACTTTCTTGTTTGAAATAGTTTGTTGATCTCTGCGAGGCAGCAGAAAAACCCCGTGTTAGCCAATAACTCCGTGTGTCGCTGACTGATCGCCACAGGCGAGGATTAATCGGTTCCCAAATCGTTCTAAAGAGCCACTTTACCTCATCAACCTGATAGAGGATATTAGCGAAGCAAAATGCTTAATCGCTTCAGTTAACAACAACAACAACAAAAAAGAGCCTGATTTGGGTTCCTTTAAGTGCTCTGGTTTTAATTTTCCGTGTTTCTGTCTGATGCAGTCCCAAGAGACATCTCCTTGGACAGTCCCTTTTCTTCTCCATTGAGACAGGGCCTCTTTCTCTGGGAGTTCTCATTGATATCTTTAATTGTGAACATTATTCCCATGCACGTGACTCTGGGGTCTAAATCTTTTTATTTTCTACCTCCCCATCTTGGCTATTCACTCACAGCCTCATCACAGCCCTTGGTGGTTACGTGCTCCCAGGGCTGAATATTTCCTGGGAATGTCTTCATCTTTCCCAAGTTTGCTCTCGCTCTGCTGAATTTCCACCTTGTGCAAGAGATGTTGTTCAGACACACCAGACCGTGAGCTTTTTCCTGAAAAATTGCCTGTTACTTCCTCTGAAACATCATTAGAATTTGCTTTTTGTTTTAATTTCCCTCAATGGCAATTTTCCCGTGCCTTTATTTTTGCCCAGCCTGGTGTTAATGGTTGTTTTTGTGCTCTCCCAGTGCGGGACACAGCTGCCATCCCACTTCTGGATTGGACACGGGTCACTCCTCCAGCTTTCAGGGACGGGATCTGAGCAAGAACTTGGACATTTCCAAGATAGGAAACCCAGAGCCAAGTGCCTCAGCTTCCACATGCACACTGGCAGCCCAATAACTGGGCATTAAACCACATTTTACTGGAGGATTCGGGGTGTCCCGTTTGGGGTAAGCACCAGCTGGTGCTCCAAGCACTCTCTACTGGGACAGGCAGTTCAGAGCTGGACTTTGCTGATCCCCGTGGATCCCTTCCAACTCAGGATATTCGATGAAGTGGCGTGAATGGATTAATTTAAAATGTGCTGGGGTGGCTCTTTACATTCAACTGTGAAAACACTCAAGGAGAGAAATTCCTAGAACCAGCCTTTGCTCCGCTAGCAGTTCCCAGCCTGAACCGTTTCCAGCGCAACCACTGATCAAACCTACCCCGCTTTTCTTTTCAAACTCCCCTCAAAAAGAAAAAAAAAAAAAAAATCACAGCCAAGGGTAGAAAATTTGCCAGGCTCTTTGGGAGCGCGTTGGGAGTTTCGGGTGCTGGGGAGGCCGGAGGCAGCAGCCATCCAGGCTTCTCCAAACTCCTAATTTCGCAGGGAGATCTCAAGCTAACGAGCTGTCAGCCGAGTGCCTTCGCACCCGAGGCAGCCGTGGGCTGAGCTCCTGGTTCTTTATACCTATTCCAGCAACTTCTGGGCTTTGCAATAAGCGTCTGCAAATCCAATTAGCGTCTTTCTTTGTGGCACTGGATGCTGGCAGAGATCCGCTGTGCTGCTGCCATCTACAGTAGGGCCAGTGCCAATGGATAAGAAACAGCTCCGATTTGCATATTCAAATATGCAAATGAGCCACGACAGATCTCCTTCATTTTTGTTTGGGTTTTATTTTTTTATTTTTCTTTCCAGACTCTTGCCTCAAAGATCCTTGTCTTGGGCTGAAAGGTGTGTGTTTAATCTGGCTTGGCCCATGGTAGGGGACCATGCCAAGGGCTGGTTCTGTCCCGTGAGAGTTGGGGATGATGGGAAATAAAGTGGAAAAAAGACTTTGCACTGCGCTTATCCCTGTCTTGGCCAGGGATGGGAAAGATTTCAGGGGTGTTTTCCCAGGTTCCAGTCTGGGAAAGGACAGCACGTTCTTTCTCTCTCCTGCCTGTGCACACCACGGATGCTTTACAGGCCGAATGTGGCTGTTCCTGGGGAGTGTGAGTAAAGGGGTGTTGAGAACAGATGAGTCCCGGTGCTCCAGTGGGGAAAGTCCTGACAGAGCAGCCCACACTCAGGTGTCCCCAGTCACCAGACTGGCAGGAGCTGTGGCAGAGCCCACCCCAGCTCTTGGGATGATTGGAGGAGCAGGCAACTGCAGATGAAACTGCTCCTCGAGGCACCTCTTCCCTCCCCTGGCTCCCTTTCTCTGCAGGAACACAGCACTGAGCCCCCCAAACACACACACAGAGCCCCCCACCCTCCCCAGCAGCCCCTCCAGACCATTCTCATGCAGCCCAAGATGCCTGAATTGCTCATTTTCCAGCAAAAGTTCTTTCCTGTAGGTTTAGCATCCCTCACTGCGAGGTGGGCTGTACATCAGCTGTACATCGACTGCAAGTCCCTGTCATGGTTTTGTATGTCTGTGTTTGTGGCTTGCCCTTCCTGTCTCTGGAGAAACAAGTTTGTTTCACTGTTTCTCATCATTCATTATTATTTTCTCATTACTAATTTAGTTCCAGCCTTCCCTGCTTCCACTCTTGCACTGAAGACCACGACTTCTGTGGTCAGTCTGGGCTCTGAGTGGCTTGGACACCTGCCAGGGAACAAGCAAGGCTGATTTCAGCACGGAAAGACTCAGGCAATGTAGAAAAATGATCGTCTTGTAATAGCTCTAAAGGATTTAAAGATTAAGATACAAACCTCACATTTGAGCAGGGTTTCTCTGAGAAAATTCACTCTTCCACTTTGTGCCCATGTGCAACGTGCCTGAGTGGAAAGATTCTCAAGTTCTGGATGTCAGTGACTTCACTGCCTTCTCTTACAGCTGCAAAGTGATTACAGTGGTCTTCACCCACTTCTGCAAAGTACATCCCATGAGCCAAGTGCTCTGTGGTGTTCCCAAGATGAGCAAATCTGCAGTCAAAACCCAGAACTGGCGATACTTAGGTAAGAAGGGGCAGAGCTTTTTCTCCTGGAGTGGACCAAGGCTTTGCTAACAGCAGTGTCATGTCCTTGTGTGCAGCCTCCGAAAATACCCTGAACCTGAAGCTGAGAGAGGATTTGGTTTCTCTGGGGGGAGCTGGGTGCTGCCCTGGTCTGTGTCTGGCACAGGGTCACCTCAGGGTGACAGGGAGAAGCTGTGAGTGAGGGGTGAGTGGGGGCTGCAGCCACGCTGGCTCCTGGTTTGTTAATCAACGCTGGGATCCCTGCAGGGAATCCTGTGCCTGTTCCAATCAGCTGTGAACCCCAGCAGTGTTTATTCTTCTAAAAAATGATTTTCTTTTGCCTGTTGTCTGCCTTCCCCTTCTGCAGTTCACACTCCACACTGCAGTGTTCACAGAACATATTTAACACTGGTGTAGTGTAGCAAAAGCCCAGATTGTTAATAACCAAAAACTCTGATTGCCAAAAAGATACTCTTAGCAACTACTAGCTGCATCTGGGAAAAATTACAGACAGCTTGGAAATTCTTTAGTTCCTTATTAATGAAGGACTTTGTGAAAAAAACCCAGCCCACACTGTAATAGAGTTTAGCTTAACTAAGTTCTTTTGTGCCCGAGGAAAATCTAAATTATAGCATGCTATAGCTACTGAAAAACGCAGAAGGATTTAAACGTACAATCACGCTCCGAACCAGAAGGAAGAGGGAAAATTTTCTTAGTAAGTGGGAACACAATGAGAATTTATTTTATTCTTTCTGGGTATTTAGTGCTGGTGAAAAGAGCCAGATGAATAGTCCCAAACACGTCACGTCCCTTGCAGATGCAACATGGGCAGCACAAGCGTCCTCGAACTGCCCCGCCAACGTGATCCACTTCTGAATGAGCAGCACCAGCTTTCTGGGGGAGAAAGGAGCCTGTCACCATTCAGCCCCTGACCCCTCTGCTCCAGGCTGTTAATGAAGGGGCCTCATTACCACCAAAGGTGAGCTTGGCATTATAATGCGCCGCTGAAGTCACACCCATCAATCCACAGCCCTGACTATTGAGGTGAGGGCACCTTCCCCTTGTGCTCTGCACACAGCGCTCAGCTCTGGCCAAGTGATGTAAGGGCCTGGTGGTGCCAGAGCTGGCCAGAGCTGCCACAGGGAGAATTTCACCAGCTGGATTTGTCCCGGGCTGAATGCAAACTGCTGGCACGAGGAGAGCTGGAGAAGACGGGCCCAGGCACCTCATGTGGCCACTGGAGCAAACACAATCGTGGGACAATAGGAGGGAGGGAGACTCACTGCTGGAATCGGTGTCTGCTCTGCACAGGGCTGCTTTTGGCTGCTGCCAAAGTCTTTGGAAGGTGCTCATCTGCATGCTGAGAGAGAGGCCACCTTGTGACTGGGGACTGTCACCCCCAGCAGGGTGACCATTGGGCCACTAAAAAATACCAGATGAGGAAAAAAAATAGCTTGAAAAATAGAACATGGCAGAAGGAGATCAGTAGGGAAGTCTGAGCAGCGCCAAAGAGCCTGTTCTGAGTTGTGTTCTGGATTGAGGAGCCCAAAAAGTGAGTAGGGATTGCTATCCCATATTATCTGGAGCAGCTGTGACTGCCCCATCCCTGGAATTGTCCAAGGCCAGGCTGGACAGGACTTGGAGCACCCTGGGATAGTGGAAGGTGTCCCTGCACATGGCAGGTGTGGGACTGGATGGGCTTTGAAGTCCCTTCTAACCCAAACCATTCCATTATTCCATGATTCTAAAAGTACACTCAGATAGAAACTCTCCCAAGGCACTCCCAGTGCTTGGAGTGTCCTGGGGCTCTAGTGTGGCACTCCAGTGGCTTGCCCTGGTTCTGAGCATCCTGAGCTCTTCTCATGTTGTGTGGAGCCTTCTCCTCTTGGGAGTGGTGTTTCTGCTATTTCCAACCCCAGTAAGTCAGCCCGGTGGCTTTGAGAGCACCTGGCCTGTCCCAAGAGCAATGGATCCCCAGCCGGGTGGTGTGTGATTCTCTCTGCACTCAGAGCACGTTGTGAGGCAAAATCAGAGCTCCTGGAGCTGTTTTTCAGAGCCTGTAGCATTCTCAGGCTCAGCCTGGAGAAAAGGAGGTTCAGGGGGGACCTTCTGGCTCTGCACAACTCCCTGACAGGAGGGTGCAGCCAGGTGGGGGTCAGGCTCTGCTCTCAGGGAACAGGGACAGGACAAGAAACAGCCTCACGTTGGTCCAGGGGAGGTTTAGCTTGGATATTGGGAAAATTTCTTCACAGAAAGGGTTGTAAAGCATTGGATTGGGCTGCCCAGGGCAGTGGTGGAATCACCATTGCTGGAAGTGTTCAAAAAACTTGTGAATGTGGCCCCTGGGGACATGGTGGTGCTGCTGGGTTGGTGGTTGGACTCCATGATCTGAACCACTGTGATTGATTCTGGGATTGTATGAAGTTATTAAGAATTTCTGATTTTTTTGTGGATTCTGGGTCAGCTGCACCTGTGACAGATTCCACGGAACAGTTTTTCTGGAATGGTGTAAAAAGAGCTATCACCTGTATGCACAGCAACTGCAGGAGGGGTTGCCACATATGCAAATGTATGCAAATCACCCCTGCTCTCTCTGGCTCAGGTACAATACCAGCTCAGATAGTGCCCCACGCTGCAGTGGGGGCTATGCCAACGTTCTGTGACTCAGGGCATTTGGCTGGCCCTGCCATGCTGAAATTCAGCCCACTGAAACTTCAGCTTTATCACTGCCATCGTTACCTGTGAGACAGGAGTGCCCCTGATTGCAGCAAAGCCATTTTTTAGCATCGTGGCACATCTCGAACACCCTGGAGCAGGATTTTGTTGCACAAAAGCACAACCAGTGCAGTTCCAAGGGAGTCAGGCTGGAATGTAAAGTGACAAACTCATGTGACAAACTGTTTTGACCAACACAGGGAGGACTGAGAGTTGTCACTGTGGAGGCAGAGCTGTAACAAATTCTTTCCCTTTGTTACTCAGCCATCAAATAAGCCAGGTAATACCCTCCCACGAGTGGATCCACTGCACTTATAAACCATCAATATTTGAGCTGGATAGAGGATACCATCAATCTGGACATATTCCATGCAATTTTGGAAAACATTGCAGGTGCAGGCTGCTTGGTTTGGGTGCCTGGGCATTTTTTTAGGCCAGGAGATCTATTTTAAATACGTGTGAAATGTGTCACGAAACATCTGACATATGTGGGAAACATATTCCTGCACCGTCTGGGCAGTGTGTGAGGTCGCTGGGGAACAGCTTGAAAACAGCAATCATTTGCATATGGATATAGAGTTATTTATTTGGTGACACCATCCCAGGGGAAGAGGGGCACGGCCCAGGTCTCTGCAGGTCACAGGCAATGTCAGGAGTGTCGGATTTGTGAGGAGTAAAATTGTGAGAGCAAATACAAGTGGCTGAAGTGTTTGTGCCTGGAAATTTTTATTTGATCCTCGTAATAAAGTTTTGTGGAGGGTCAGAGGCAGAAAGAGGGAAATAATGTTAGTTTTGACCCTTTGCTCTCTGATATTTTAATCATTAAGAGTCATAGAATCACAAAATATGCCAAACTGGAAGAGACCCACAGGGATCATCAGTGACACTCCTGGTCCTGCACAGACACCCCAACAATCCCCCCCTGTGCATACCTGAGAGCATTTGGGTTGGAAGAGACCTTAAAGATCATCTGATTCCAACTCTTAATTAGAATTAATCTATATCTGTGTCTGCCTGTAAGGATGGTGAATGTTATTTAATGTTACATGGGTAAATCGTGAAGCCTGATAGGATGATTCATGATGAACAACACATGCAACTTGTTGCCATTTTTGCTCTGTTTCACAGATTTGAGTTTGATTTCACTTGTCAGTGCTCTGGTGGATGTTAATACTTGGCAATATTAGGATAGCAAACAGCAAAATCTCACATATATTAATTCCTGCGTTTTCACACGACAGATCTTCATTGATTAATTTTTAAATTGGCCCCAGAAAGCACTTAGTGAGATATTGCAATTTGCACTTTATTGGCATTACATAGCACTATTCCTGGCTCCAGCTCAGCAAAATATATTCTTAAGTGTAAGTAAGTGCCATTGATATCAATGGAATTATTCATATTCTTAAAATTAAACATATGCTTAAACATTTCAGTGAGCTGAGACAGCTGGTCTCTTGTTGAAGGCCTATCTAAATAAATGCAGCATCTACTGCAGATGGTGAGATTTATAACCCTGTGCACAACTTAATGTTGAATATTTCAGCATTTCGGGTAAAACTTTGCCTTTTGTTAAATATTTGTGCCAGTGAAGCAAAGCGTGACATTTCAGGACAGTCCAGTTTTACGTTTGAACACATCTGTGAAGAACCACTGCAGAACTGAGCTCGTGGATAGGTTCAGGAGCCACTGAGTGTTCATAGAAAGTGAGCAGGAAAAAAGTGCAGACCAACCCTAATTGAAACCACGTTTTGAGCTGTAATGGGAAGGCACAGAAAAATTAATCCTTCCATTTTAGGTATTTTGATAGCAGCCATTAGTAGAGAGTTGAAGTTGTTCAAACCACTTTGCCAGACAGACGGGAGCTGCTTGTTTTCCTTCTGCCAGCAGCAGTGGGAAAGTCTTCCCAAGTGGAACCAAACCACGGGGGTTTATAGAAACAGCTGAAGAGGTTATTTGATCTTTTGATTAAAACCTCATTTTTTGGTCAACTGGTTTATTTGCCCAGGTAATGGCTGTGCTTCTCCTTCCCCACATCTCTGTGATCCCTGGTCATACCCAGCCCTGGCTGTGGGTGCTGCTCAGCAGAAAGACACAGGCAGGGACCTCGACATCCTGCAAAAACAGTGACAGAGTATTCCCTGGAATACAGTGACAGTATTCCCTGTCAGCTGGTCAGGACCTGACAGCTTCCACCTGTCCAGAACAGCCACCAATATCTGGGAAATCCTGGCATTTATGGTTAATTTTGTCTTCTAAGAAAAGTGGACAAGCAAGGATGTAGGGAAAACAGTGGGGAAAAAAAAAAAAAAAAAGTAATATCTTTCCTAGCAGTTGTGAAGTGGCTGGGACAGGATTGCCAGATCCAGAGTTGGAAATCCTGTGTCAAACCTCAACAGTTACACTGAGAGTTGAAAGGACAAGACTTTTAAAAGTAATAATTCTTGGAACTTATCTCTTTCCTTCCTGGGTTTCTCAGCCCTTTGTGTTCATGGTTTCAAACTTTTGACTGCAGACACAGGAGATTAAAACTAAACGTAAAATCAAAGCTGGATCAATGTTGGTTTCACCTGCGTCCAGCAGAAGATTCCCTAAATCAATCCTGAAGATTGCCAGGCTGGCACTAAAATCTCAGGACTGTGTGACATCCCTTCCCTGTTTCAAAACTACCCTGTCCTTTCTCTCCGAGACACTTAACAAATAAAGATCTTTTCCAAAAGGCATAAGCGACACTCCAGTGAAGCAATTTCTTTTCCTGGCATTGTTAAGAGCAGGGACTGAGTTATTATTAATTACTTTTGCATTATTTATGCAGGTCCGTGAATGTGCAATATCTTTTACAGATTAATCACTCTGCCTTGAAACTTTCCAGTCTGCGAGCCAAATCCTGGGAATCTGAAACAGCGGGAGGCAACTGGTGCAGCAGAACAGGTAAATGTTAATCCTTGATGCTGCAGGACTGGTGCCTTATCAAGGTTTTTCTTTCATTTGTGTTGCAACTGCACCAAATACACTCAACTGATGCTGTTGTTTCCCAACCTCTTTAATCTGGCATCGGCTGTCAGGAGCAGCCTCCATCCTCTTCCTCATTCCTGCTCCTCCTCTTGCCTCTCTTTTTTGTGGTTTATGCAGCCACATGGAGAACCAAAGCAGGGGAACGATGTGGCAGAAAAAGGAGAGGCTTCTCTTCTGGCCAGCCCCAGCGCAGCCCCCTGAGCACGGGGCTCTGCAGACCCTCCTGCCCTGCCTGTTTCCCTGTGCCGAGCTGGTGTCACCCCCGTCACACCCACACGGCCGAGGGTCCCGGCCACAGGGAACCCTCACAACTCCCCAGGCTGTCGAGAAGGGGGCACTACTCTGAGAACTCCACCATTCCCTGTTCTGGCCGTCCCTGCAGGACCCCTGACAGTTTTTAGGGGTGTTTCTCATCTCTGTCCCACCAGCTGTAGCTGTGGCTCCCCGGCAGGGAGGACAGAGCATCCCCAGCAGCTCAGGGACATTTGGAGGTGCAGACCCAGCCTCAGATAACCCTGTGCAGCCCTGGGGATGCCCAGACCACCGTCACACGCTGGTTTTGGGGCTGCTTTGCTTTCTCAGGCTGCAGCTCGGAGCAGGAGGCCCTGCCTCGGGCGCTGCCGCCCTTTTAAAGCTGCTTTGTGGGTTTCTTTTCTTTTCCCTCTTTTTTTTTTTTTTTTTCCCCCAGGTTCCCAGGGCTGGGGATTCAGCTTCTGGCCTCATCCAGAAATCCCCGAGGGTTTCAGATCCCCACGAGGCCTCTCAATGTCTTGATCTGCTTGAATAGGCATTTTTAACGCGGCCCCGGCTGTCATCGGGGCCTGTTACAGTCACTCAACTGCAGCAACATTGTTCTCCGGGCAGCAGCGCCGGGGACACCTCCCTTATTTCCATACTGCACGGGGGGATTTGGCCACCGGGCCGAGCATCCCACCGGGGCTCGGTGGCCGGAGGTGGCCAATTAGCCCCGCTCGCCCACGGCCCGGCCCTTCATCCCCTCGGCCGCTCGCAGCATCTCCGGCCCGCGGGGCTGCTGGCGCCCGTCCATCTCGGCGGCTCCTGCCGGAGGTGAAGGTGACCCCCTTTTCCTGTGCCAGGGGCTCCCTGGCAACGCCGCCTTTTCTTTGGAAGCGGCCTCCTCCACCCCCTGACGGGGCTCGGGGCTGTGAAAGCCCCGCTGCACTTTTGAACTTGCTGCCGGCGCGTTCAGTGGCTGCGCGGGGCAGCGGCGGCGGCGGGGCCGGGCCCAGCGGGGACCCGGTGCAATTGCCCAGAAGTTATTAATAGGCTGGGGAAGAATGTGATGGGCCGGGGAAAGGGTGAGGAGGGGGGAGAGCGACAGGGAGGGTCAGCGAAAGGGAGACGGGGTGATGAGGGGAGAGGTGGGAGTGGTGGCACGCAGGGGAGACAAAGAGGCAGAGAGACGAGGTGGGCACCAGCACGGGCACACAGGGGCATGCACAGGCTGGAGCTGCGAGTTCCCAGTGCCCTGCACCTTGTGCAGGTGTCTCAGGGGTGGCCGTGCTGGAGGAGAGGTGTCTGACCCCGGTGCTGGGGGATGGAGAGGACGGAGGGACCAGGCATAGGAGCCCAGTCCATGGCAAGGCATCCCTCTCCCAGGATGAAATGTTGCTCGGGGGTTCATGAGCCAAATTTGCCATCTAGTGGCCCTGGGAACCATTGCAGGGGGAGCCACGAGGCAGCCGCGGCCCTGGGAGAAAGCACTGCCCATCACCTTCTCCTCGGAGATAAACCCCAGAGTGCTCCCGCTTTTGCTTTACTCGCAGGGTCCAAAAGTGGTCCCTGGAGTGACATTACCGTGGTGTGGCTGCGTTGCAGGGAGCCAGCCTCAGCCACCCTGCCAGACTTGGTGCTCCCCACAGACAGTCCCTGCAGGCTGGGCCACGACCCAGACCCAGACAAGGCTCAGCTTGTCACAGAGAGCAGCAAGGCTCGGGGAACAGGAGAGTGTTCCACAGCTGTGAGACAGCTGTGGGACAACCTGGAAAGCACAGCAGTGTCTTTCTCTGAGGCTCTACATCTCTTTGTTCCTGCAAAGGGAATGACATTTCTATCTAATGTCACAGGATCACAGAACCCCAGAATATCCTGAGCTGGAAGGGACCCTCAGGGATCATCATTCCCAGCCCTGGACCTGCCCAGACACCCCAACAGCCCCACCCTGGCACCCCTGGGAGCGGTGTCCAAACGCTCCTGGAGCTCTGGCAGCCTCGGGGCCGGGCCCATTCCCTGGGGAGCCTGGGCAGTGCCAGCACCCTCGGGGGGAAGAACCTTTCCCTGAGCTCCATCCCAAGCCCTGACACAGCTCCAGCCGTTCCTGGGCTCCTGTCCCTGTCCCAGAGCAGAGCTCAGCCCCTGCCCCTCCGCCTCCCCTCGGGAGGAGCTGCAGCCCCCGAGGAGCCTCCCCTCAGCCTCCTCTGCTCCGGCTGAACGAGCCAAGTGCCCTCAGCCGCTCCTCAGCCCTTCCCCAGCTCCGTGTCCCTCCTTTGGACACTCTCCAACAGCTTTGGATCCCTCTGATCTTGTGGTGCCCAAAGTGCTCCCAGCACTGGAGGTGAGGCTGCCCCAGTGCAGAGCAGAGCGGGACAATCCCCTCCTTCAGCCAGCTTTGACCATCCTGGCTCCTTACCTCATCCTGCCCCCAGACAGCCCTTCCAGAAAGCAGAGGCATCTCCAAGTTACCTTTGTGGCCTTTGGAGACTGTCAGAGCTGGGGAGGAACAAGGGTCACTGGGGGTCGAGGAAGGGGAAGAGCCTGGGGCAGAGCACCCCAGGACCTGGGCCAGCAGAGCCTCTTTTGGGCTGTCACCCAGGACTTCTCTGTATAAACAGCTCTCCCCAGGTCAGAGAGAGCTTTGGCCTCCCTGTCTGTGGGAGTCACTGGCAGATAAGAGGATATGGTGCAGTCAGAGGAAAAAAAAGAGCTTCAGTATAAGTCAGTGTCCACAGCTTTAATGCACAGCTCTCCTGAGCAAGACCACATACATCAATAAATAGAGTTAATAATAACAATTAGAGCAGCCCCAACAAACCCAGCTGTCACCAGTTTGGCTTCAGTGTTCTCCGCTGTGCCCTTGTCAGCAAGGGGTGCTGGTGCTTGACTAACACAGAGGACACAGAAGCAGCACCGTGTCCCTCCCCTCCTCGTGGGGATCTGCTGGAGGGAATCTCCACCTCCCTGAACACCAGCCTGGGCAGAGCCTTCCAAGGCACCTGTGGGCTCCCACCCTGCTTCATGCCCAGCATCAGGAGGCCTCAGCTGCTCCCTGCCCCTCCGCTACCGCGCTGCCCCTGCCCGAGGAACAGGAATGCAGCCGAGACGTTCCCCGAGTGGGCATCGCACACCCCGCGCCCCAGGGAGGCCTGAGGGCACCCGGCTCTAGCACTGCTTGTGGGGCTCCTCCAGGGTGATGTAGGGCACCACGACAGGCCACGAGTCGCTGGGCCAGTATTCCAGCTTCGGCTTGAACGAGGGCATCTCGTAGATGATGTCGAAGTAGATGACCAGGGGGCAGCAGTACAGCAGGGACATGGCTATCAGCACGTGCCTGCCAAGGAAACCAAAAAGCTGTGTTGGACAGGGGGAGCTTTGCCTGCTGGCACGGTCACTGTGAGGCTGCAGCCCTCAAAGGTCCCTGGAGTGTGGGTCCTGCAGGGTTTGTGCCTACAGGGAAATCCAGGCAGAGCTCTGTGAGCTGGGCCGGGGACAATTCCTGGTGCAGAGGGTGACATAGGGGACTCATTCCAACCATTCCCTATTTCCTGGCTGCGTTGTCTGTCCCGGCCATCCCAGTGCTTTGTGAGGTTGGATCCGAGTGTGCCCTGCTTGGGCAGGCACTGAAATGTCAGGTCCAGACAAAGCCCTGCCTTTCAGTTTGGCTGCGAAAATAACCCCAAGGACATTGCACTTCACACAGGGCCCCGGGAGCAGCCACAGCCCTTTGAGAGCCAGCTGCCCACCTGGGGGGACTCCTGGAACAATTTCCCTTGCAAAACAGTGCTTGGCTGGTGTGGAGGAGGAGAGGGACACTAAACAGTGCTTAGGGCTGAATCCTTGGGCTGAGTGAGGAGCAACAACAATAGTGACAAGAAAGGGGGAGAGGGTGGGGAAATAATGCAGCTGAGTGTCTCATCTCGGCTTCTATTTCTCTGCTGTGGACATTTCAGCCCAGGAAATGTTGGGGCTGGGGTTCCTGGAGCCCTTACCAGAAGCTGTGGAAGTAGGGGAAGTTGATGGCCTGCCAGAGCCAGCAGAGCCACCGGTCACTGATCCAGCTGGTGATGGCCAGTGCCCACCACATCACCATGACCGCGGCCATCCGGTGAACCCGCCTGTCATTGCACCTGGAAGACACAGCAGGGGACAGGGAGCAGAGTAATCGTGTTGGGAGCAAAGGGAGTTTTAAAGAGAGCTGGTTCCTGCCTGCACATGCAGCAGTGCAAACCCCAGTGAGTTCCTTCTGGAGAGTATTCCTCAGAATTCCACAGGAACTGGGGAAGTGCGGCTCTGGAGAGAGGCTTTCTGACTTCCTGGGTGTGAGGATGATGCTGGGAGATGCCAGCACACTCCTGTCTTTGTCTCCAGACCCTGCTGGGTTCTCCCAGCCCCACACTAGTTCCCAAATGCCCACAAAGGGGGAAGGAGCTGCAGAGATGGCAGCTGAGGGGGAGAATCATGGAATCATAGAACTGTAAAGGTTGGAAGAGACCTTTAAGATCATCACATCCAGCTGTTAACCCAGCACCACCACCATGTTCAGCACTAAACCCTGTTAAGTGCCACATCCACAGGGTTTTTGGAAACTTCCAGGGATGATGCCTCCACCATTGTCCAATTGATTGTCCCCACTCTGCACGGCCACCTGAGCCAGGTGCCCTTCTTGTGCCTGGTCCCTCCCCATGTGGCTGCTGAAAACTCGGGCCCAATTCACTGTTGTGGACGGAGTCACTGCCCAACAGGAGCCCAGCTGGACCTGCAGGTGAGCCCTGAGCCCCCTCCTTACTTCTTGAGCTCCCGCCAGGTCAGGTAGAGCAGGTGGAAGGCGATGCAGTTGAGCGCGTAGGCATTGAGGGTCGGCTTGACGAACGACATCAAGGTGCTGATCACGGTGGTGATACCAGTCAGCCAGAAGAAATGCCTCCTGAGGAGAACTGGGGTGAGTGTCAGTGCCCCCAGGGCTCACGGGAGGGCAGGGTGAGGATGGGAAAGGTCCTGCTCCTGTCCTGAGAGGGGAAAAGCTCCTCCAGCACCTCCTGTCTGTTTGCTCGAGGCTGACCCCAGTGTCTGTGGGGTCCTGGCAGGAAGGCTGAGGAGCAGCCCCCCGTGGGTCCGTGCCAGAGCCGGAGCACAGCCCAGGAGGCAGCTCCTGCCCTTCCGTGGTGATGCCAGGGCTGAGGCAAAGGCTCTTCTCCGGGAAGGGCTGTCAGGCAGGACGGTGCAAACACACCGATTTGGGCTCGCTGAGCAACAATAGGGCTCAGAGGGGCCTTTCACATGCAAATCCCTTCCCAAGTCCCTTCCCTCTCCCCCAGCCACGTCTCCACGGTGAACTCCTGGTGACCTCCTGTTCGGCATGGGAAGAGCAGATTTGGAGCAGGTCTTTGCAAGGCTTCTAACTGGGCTGGCTCAGAGGGCTCCAGCCAGGAGGGGACATCCTCTGAGCAGAGCCCTGCTGGGCTCCCGTTTCTGCTGGTCCATGCTCTCCCAGTGTCCCCATCCTTTCTGCTGAGCTCCTCCAGCCCAGCCAGCCCTCCTTGAAATGAGGGGTGTAACCAGCTTGTCCTGTGGGAAAACCCCTCCGCCTTCAGGGAGAGCTCTCTGTGGATGGCAGAGGATGCTGGAACAGATTGACAGCACGAGTAATCGAATGTCAATGTTCAGGAACATTTCATTTCCTAATTGATTTTGAAATTCTCCATGCAAAGTTTCCTCTGCAGCGACACAAACATGAACAGCTCCAGCTGAGAGGAGCCCAGCACAGGAGGGTTTTGACTTTTCCTCTGTCAGCACCAAAAGAAGGAGGGCCTGGTCCTAAAGCCCTTCAGTGACCTCAGAGCTGACCCCTTGCAGGGGACCTGGGGGATCTGTGGGTCACACACCTCAGTGTCAGTGTCCCATCCCTCCCCTCACAGCCTGCACCGTGTCCCTCTGGCTCGTACCTGGTCTTGATGCACTTGGGGAAGTAACACTGTGGGTACCAGAAGGAATAAGCCACAGCCAGCGTCCAGAGGATGGAGAGCTCATCCAAGAGCTGTCCCACGTAGCTCAGGGTCATGTGGAAGTACACGGAGAAGAGCCCTGCAAGGAGCAAGGACACCTTGAGATGGCAAAGTTCCATCCTCCCACAAGCCCTGGGAGGTTCTTGGGGGCCATCCCTGAAGATAAACCATCCCTAAAGATACACCACCCCTGAAGATACACCATTCCTGAAGATACACCACCCCGATGATACACCATCCCTAAAGATACATCACCCCTGAAGATACATCATCCCTGAAGATACACCACCCCTCAAGATACACCATTCCTGAAGATACACCATTCCTGAAGATACACCATTCATGAAGATACATCATCCCTGAAGATACACCACCCCTGAAGAGCAGAGCGTGGATTTTGGTGCTCAGGGGGGCTGGACTGAGTCTGTCCACTCAAACCGTGGGGATTTACAGGGCTGGAAGCTGCATATCCACAGCTGGCAGGAACCATGGGCTGCAGGCTTCATACAGACCTGACTGCTTGGTTGCCCACCCAGGTTTTGGCCACTGAGACCCTCCAAATGTCTCATGTTGGGTAGTCTGGCAACCTGTCTGGTGCTCCCACAGCCTTGGCACCCACCTACGAGGAGGAGCAGCCCCGAGGTGAAGTAGAGGGGCACGGCCCTCTGCTGGCAGTACTGCCGGTTCAGGTACAGCAGCACAGGAGACAGCACGAAGAAGCTCACATTGCTGATCTGGAAAACGAGAGGCACACTCAGCTCCTTGCACGGTCCTGGGCAAGCCCCATCCCACCTCGTGCCTCAGTGTCTCTGTGTGTGAGGAGGATGCTGATCTCCAGTGGAGAGCCTGGTGTGGAAGCAGGGGTTGCTCTTGGTGCAGGGAGAGGGCAGAGGTGTCTCCAGAAGCCAGGCTGGAGCTGGCAGGGCAGCTCTTGCTGTGACAGCAGTGGCTGCAGACACCTCTGCTCTCCCTCTGGGGCCAGCAAGCCCAGGCTGAGCTGCTGTGTCCCTTTTGGGTGATGCTGGTTTATCTTCAGCTGCCCAGTGTCTCCAAGCAGCTCCTCTGTTTGCAGCCATCTCCCTCTCCTGCCCACCCAGAGCCTCCAGGAGCTGCCTGGATGGCTCCTGACCCTTCCACCCAGCAGTGATTCCCCTGTGAGGGCTTGGAAGGGTGTGAGGAGCTCGGCCAGCATAGCAAGGCACGGTCAGCAAAACATCCTGAACTGGGAGTGGGTGTGGTGGAGAGCAGCAGGACGAGCAGGACACCAGGAGGTGGGAACAGGCAGGACCGAGGTGACATCCTGGGGTGTCAGGTGTGAAGCCACCTGGCCTGGGGAAGGGAGGTGTTCTGGACACTGGTAATTACATGAGGTCATAAACCTCCTCTGAACACACCTGGCAAATGAACACAGAGGAATTATTCTACTCTGGTTTCCAACTCCGTAAAAATCCTTCTTTGACGGGCTTGGATTTGTTTGGGGAGGAGGGGATGGCACCGGGGAGGAGGGGATGGTTCTGGGGAGGAGGGGATGACACCAGGGAGGAGGAGATGGTTCTGGGGAGGAGGGGGTGGCACCGGGGAGGAGAGGATGGTGCTGGGGCTCAGCCTCTTGCTGGACTGGCTGAAGGTGCCAGTGCTTCATGGAGAGGAGATGCTGATGGGCCAAATGTGGGAGCTGGGGAGGAGCAGTGAGTGCCCAAACCTGGACCTGTCTGCTGGGCCAGGCCCGCTCCACCCTGCAGCACGGGGGAGGGAAATCTGAACTAATTTAATTACCCTCTGTGGCTTCTTAACATGCCTTTTTCACCTGACTTTGCAAGCTCAGGGAAGGGATAGCACCGGGGAACACAGCCTCCCCAGGGAAAATCGTTTTTGCTTATGAAAGGTTGGGATTGTGATGCTGCATTTACCTGCCAGACAGCTCTCTGGGGCACTGGAGCCATCTGCTGAGTGCCATTTGGCAAACCACCAGGGTGACTTTTATCTCAGCCTCACAATCCTTTTCCTTTCATCTCCCAGCTCGATGCTGACCCAGACCCCACGCCTGGAATTTGGCATCCACAGCTGGAGCCTCCCCCCCTCAGCAGCACCAGGTAAACTGCAAAATAATCAGTGCTGGGCTTGTGGTGTCCCCTGGGATCCCAGTTTATGGTAACAGGGCTGCAAATCACCGGGATGTTGTCATCTCTCTGGAACACACCCTCTCCTGTTCCAGAGGGAAACACAATTCACGCCTAATGTGAGGTCTCTATTCCCTTAAACACCGCAGATTCATCTTGATTTTCACTAAGGCCTCCATGAGACAAGTTGATGCTCCCATTAGCAGCAGTTCTCAGGCCGAATGGATCGGTTTTCCACAGGTGCTTAGAGCCAAATCCAGGCCTATTCCCACTCCAGCCATGAAAAAGAGAAGTGCTGCTCCCACTTGCACCCTCGAGGTCAAATTGTTCAGAAACGACCGAGAAATCAAACCATGTGTTCAAGCAACAACCACGTTTCAAACATTTCTTTTCCCGTGAAATGATTGAGGAGGCTTTTGGAATGCAGGCAGGGATAGCTTGGAGAGGGAAAAAGCTTGGGGAAAAGGCAGGAGAGTGCAAGTGCCAGCACGCACGGCAGTGAGGAAACGCGGGAGAGCTCCGGATCCCTGAGCACTGGGCATTGCAACAGTGCCATTAATTACATGATAGCTGCGTTATCACCTCATTAATTCAGGACGAGATGTGCAAGATCAGATAGCAGAGGGGAGGGATAACCAATAGGGTCAGGGAGATAAGAGGGATTCCTTGCAGAGCAGCCAAGCTGGGAGCTTAGGGGACAGCTCCCACCCCCGTGGGGGACATGGGGTTTTCATCACTCGGTGGCTCCAAGCCCTGATTTGTAAATGCTGACTTTCTGTCTTCCCTCTGGGATGTGGCAAGCTCCGTCTCAGATGTAGTTAGGAGGGTTTTGCTCCCAGTACACCCATTAGATGATTTTCTGGAGTTTCTGCTCAGGCTGGGACCCCCTAGCACAGCTTTAATTTAAACCTCTCTGGTCACACTGGCCAGGAGGCACCAGCTCCCTCTGCCCGGGATGTCGGGGAGATAAGGGAGTGGTGACAGAGCCAAGGTGTGACAGGACATGTGAGAGCCCCCTGCCTGAGCTCCCAGCCTGTCCCACTCCCCAACAAGTGTGAGTTATTGCTCCAGATGCCTCAGCTGAGGCCAACCCTTTGCTTCTTTTCCTAGGAGAGAAGCGAGGCTGGGATCAGCAACACGGCTCTAACCCTGGTAGGATCATCGGGAAGACCCCAACCTGTGCAACTCCAGCCTGAGGTGGAGGGACAGAACCTTCACCTGTGACAGGTGGGACCAGCCTCTGGTAAGGATTGAGGCAGGAGGTGCTGCTTTCAGCACAGCAGCAGAGACCTGGGCTGCTCCTCACTCCAGCCAGGCACTTTCTGCAGTGGAAGGAGATTCCTGCAGGACTCGTGGCAGGGAGTTCACTCTCACTCACAGTGAATGAGCTTTAGCTGACAGAGGAGCCCACGGGGCTAGAGACAGAGTGAACACCTCTGAGGCTCTCCAGACCTGTGCAGCAAGTTCCTGAAGCCAGGTCTGTGTTGCAGGGGATGAGGCTGCAGGTCCTGACGTCACAGTGCCCGTGCTTTGGGGCAAGAAGCAGCACTTTGGGGAGTGTTTGCAGCGTGCTGGGCTGTGCTCCTGAGCACAACCTCCTGGGCAGGCAAGAGAGCCATGGGATTTGTGAGAGTGTGAGAGGGCCAGGACACCCCACATAGCCCTGCCACTGCCACTGAGCCCTGCTCTGGTGGATCTGCACCCTTTATTTCACCACTTGAAGCATCCAGGAGCTCTGGGTGTGCAGCAGTGTCAGATCTGCTGCAGAGACACTGCTGAGGTGTGGGTGTCATCACCAGCATCCTGGATCAGGCATTTCAGCAAAGAAACGAGGGTAGAAAGACAGGTCCCTGACTGATGACCCTCCTGGAGCACAATTCTGCTCTCCCCGAGCAGCCAGAAGACAATAAATTTCTGGGTCACTGAGTCACTATAAATAGAGCTTTGTTGCTGAACTGCATCCAGCCATGAGCCACCATGTATTATTAGGTACTTAAAGGTACTGTTTACATTCTTTTCTCATACCCCTGGTGCTTATTTCTAATAAAAAGCATCCAAGCCAAGCAGGCCTGAGAGAGTGTGGCTGGCACAGAGCAATCCCCAGCAGCACATTTGCTGCTGCTGGCACACAACTGCTCTGCTCCAGCCCCGGGCAGGGCTGGGAGAAAGACATTGAGGAGGATGCTCTGTGAGGAAACCCTGCTGATTTAGTGATCCAGGAGGCTTGGGAAGGAGCTGGCTGGCTTCCCAGCTAGTCTAAAACTCTGGAAAATTGACACTGAGGTAAATATTGATGTAATTAATTCAGAGCAGGCCTGTAAGGCTTGCTGCAGAGAGGCAGCAATCTGAATGTGGGGAAAAAATGAATGGGGAGAAGAGAAGATGCAGGCTGTTAAATTCACACCTGGGATAGTGCCCTGAGCCCCTGGATCTGCAGGATGCAGCCAGCAGGGATCTCAGCCTGGTCAGATTTCTATAATCCCCTCTTTAGGGCACATCACAGGGATCCTGGTCCTGGGGGAGATCCCAGAGCAGGAAGAGGGGTCCCTGTGCTGCTGCAGGGGGTGAGAGACAGGCAGTGCCAGCCGAGGAAGGGACCCAGGCAGTGCCAGCCAGGCTGTGCTGCTGAGAAAGGGGTGATGCCCATGTCAGTGAGGCTCCTGCCCACTTTTGGTGGCAAGGTCTGGCCCTGAGCACGCTGCAGCCTTGGGACTGCTGTCAGATGCTCAGATGATGGCAGATTTTAAGAGGGTTTGCTCCTCTGCCATCCCTTGTCTGGACAGGAGGTCACCTGCCAGCCCAAGGCAGGCAGCTGGCATGGCAGGGTTAGATTCCTGCTGCTTTCTCTGTATGGGAATCTCATCCTAAAACAGAAACTGAGAGAGAATCACATCCTAAGACAGAATTGTTTCCCTCCCTTCCTGCACAGGTGCTCTGCTGATCTCCTGAGCTTGGCAAAAAAGACATCATAAAAAACTCTTTCTCTGCTGAGGAAGAGGTGCCCAGTGTCATATAGAGGGGAACAAGGGCAAGTCCAACCACTGGGAAAAAATCCTGTAGGGTTTGCTTGTCCACATCCCTCTGTCCCTCAGTGTCACACTTGTTTTTATCTGCATGGAAACATCCACTGGGGAGGTTTTCCTCCCTGTGCCTGAGTCCCACACAGTGAGAATTCATCCCAACAAGCCCATTGGTGTGGAATGGAAACCTAGGAGCTGGCTGTGGCTCCTCCATCCCAGGCTGGGCACCTGGGTAGGATTTTCAGGAATAGCCGCAGAATTTAGAAACCTGTGCCACAAAATGACCCAGGCAGCTGGGAGTTAATGTTTTGTGGGAGTTACAGGGCCTGCAAGAGGTAGCCATGCATCTGGCCACACCAGTGGGTGTCCAGCAGAGGAGTCAGACACAGAAATGCTTTTGAAGGCTCCTGAGATAGCTTTTGGTGTGATAAGGATTCCAAGCTGCTCTGGGTGTAAATGGTATCTCAGCTCCAAAGATGTTTAAAAAATGCTGCCTTAATGCACCAAAGTAGGACATGAGGCAAATTTATCTCCTGGAAGGAATTCAGACCAAAACCAAAACCTTCAGGCTTTGTGCTCTTGGTGGAAATCAGCCCCTCTCCAGTGTTAGCACAGAGGCTTTGGGCACTTCCAGCTGCATTTAGAATGGTTTGGGTTGGAAGGGACCTTAAAGATAATTTCCTTCCACCCCCTGCCATGTGCAGGGATATGTTCCACTCAACCAGGTTGCTCCAAGCCCTGAGATCTGAGATGCTGATGTGAGCATTGAGAGATTTCTATATGTTCTTGTTTGTTATGCCCTGCTCTGCACCTCTGAGCCCATGCAGCAGCAGCAGTAAACAGCAAACAGCATGAAACACCCAGCTGGATGCCACAGGGGAGCAGGATTTGGGCTGGCCTGGCAGATCTTTCTTTGTTGAGTGCCTCAAAGAGCAGTGACTACACACAGCCCCCTCCTCTGACACCCTGGCTGGGCAATTAGAGCCTGCAGGACTCGGGCTGGGGAATTATCGTTATTACAGGTAATTTATTAAAAGCAGGAAATGCTTTAAAAAAAGAGGAAGAGCCATTTCCATGAGAACAAGAACTTCTAGTGTTAGACAACAATTGCCAAAAGTTGTAAACAAGGCCTGTGGAAGGCTGTAAATCCACATGCCTCACACCCCGTGAGCCTTTAATTGCTCCGAGGGAGCAGGACATGCTTGGAGAGGCCCCTTATCTCGCAGGGCTCTGCAGGCAGATATGGATGCTCCAGCCACAGCACTGGCACTGGATGCAGCCTGGGTGATAAAGGATCACGGGAGGTGAAACTGGCTCAGGCACCAGCTTCCCTCCGTGCCGAGTTCCGGATTCCCAGCCTGCCTGCCACGGTTCATGGAAGTGCTGCCTCTCGTTTTGCCACTCCTGTACATTTAGCTGGAATATATGAGCCCTGTGTGGGACTTACCCCAGTTGGCAGCAGAGCTGCAGGACTGGTATAACAGGATCTCACAGATCTGGGCTGCGAAGGAGCTCTGCCAGAGTTTTCTCACTGGGAATCAACCCCACACACACACCCCAAGCACCCCTGACCCCAGCACGTTTTGGGGACAGACAATTGCAAGCATCAGAAGTCCCGGGATTTACCTGAAGCTCAGAAAACGCTCCCCATACCAGCACCCTCCAGCACCAGGAAGTTCAGAGGAGTGAGGAGGAGGAAAGAAAACGGGGATGTCCCATCCTGTGTGGATCCCAAAAGCAGCTCCTGGGTGCCTGGAGCCGGCCCCAGCCTCCCTCAGCCACTCACGGTGTTGTAGTACTCGGCAATCACCGCCGAGCGCACGAAGTTGCTCTCACACCAATCCACCTCGGCGCTCTGGTAGGAGAATATGCTCGGCATGGTCGGGCACCTTGGGGAAAGGAGAGCAGCAGGTCAGTGGTGTGCACGGGGAGGGACAGAGCTGCACACCCAAAAGGGACCCCCTCCCCACATGTGGCACCAGCCAGCCCAGCACAGCCTTACCCGGCTACCAAGGACTCATCCTCTTCCCAACACACATCCTACTGCAGAACAGTTCCTCTCTCCCCTCGGTGCAGGAGTTGCAAATCGCCCCAGAAAATGCTCTTGGACTCTGAGGGTGGTCACCAATCCACGGCATTAACGCCTCTGCTCAGGTGCCATTGCTGCCACATGGTGCTTCCCCATTTCAGCCCAGTCCTTGTCACCCCGTCTTCTCCCTTCTCCTCACTTTCTTTATGACTCAGACCTTCCTGCCAGGAGGACTTCCCTGAGCTCTGAGTTACCTCTGGGGAGTGGACAACCCTGCAGAGGTTGGTGCTCATTGGCTCTGTTCTCCGCTGTCGCTCCTCAGCATCTTCCCGAGGGCTGGAACTCGGCTTATGGGAGCTCAGCCCCGGAGCACAGCACAGACCCTGGGCATTACCGGAGCACTGGGAGCACTGGGAGGTGCCTCCTCACTCTGAATTGGATTTCACCTGGAGTGCACTCCCAGGTAATCTCCATCTTGGTTTCCCAGTGAAAGGGATCCGAGTTTGACACCTCCAGGGGGTTCTCCACTGCCAGACCCAACCTCTGGTAGTGGCAGAAGCTGCAGCTACAAATGGGATTCTAAGAAGAAAGAAAATCTAACCTTCTGCCTTATTTTCTTCCCCCTGTTAAAGACTTTCCTGTCCTCATTGTTTCTCAGCGTTCTTTCATTAATTTGAAAAATCAGAAGTTCCGATCCTATTTTCATCAGAAGTTTCCTATTTGGCATTTTTTTTCCAGATCCTTGAGACTTTAGAGTTGTTTTTGAAGATGGGTCCCAACCTTAGAGGCATCTGGGAGCACCACCAAGCCCACAGTAGCTGGATTTTTGGTACAAAACAGACAGGAATTCCCTGGAGCAGAGCAGTTCAGTCCCTGGATGTGGTGTGGGACTGACCCATCCGGCTGTGCTGCTCCAGCCCTGCAGAGCGAGCAGCTTTGGGGTGACACCGGGCAGGTCCCGAGGTGACACCGCTTCAGTGGCATCTCTGAGCTCCCGAGGCACTGGTGGCAAACAGCTTTCTTTGCTTCTCTTTGAAAATCTTTTCAGCTCTAACGCAGGGAAGGGAGGTTTATCCCAAACCCGCTCATCAGCTGATGTTCTTGAGGAGAAACTCCCTGTTAGCAGCGGGGTGAGCCGAGCCAGCACCGTGCCCAGCAGTCCCCGTGGGTGTGCAGAGGTGAGGCTCCCACAGCTTCCTCTGCCTCCCTTCCCGAGCAGTTCAAAGGGAGAAAACACAGGAGGGTGACACCAACACCAACGAGCTCTTCTGCAGCTCCTGCTCCGAGCAGACGAACCGACTCGGGGTGAGCCTCCACTGTGCCTTCAGAACTGCAGGTTAACGATGGCCTCTCCTTAATCCCGGCTGGCTGCTTCCCAGAGCAGCTGAGATCACAGCTCCAGCAGGCAAATCAAATAGGTGGCAGGCAGAAGGGTTTGAGGGCTGACTCTTCGTGCTCTTCATGTGCTCCTTCACACCACAGGGACTCTCCCCTCATCCCTCATCGCTTCTACAGCCAGGCAAGGTGAAAAAAGAATTGGACCCAGGATGGCAAATCCCACCTCATGGCTGAAGAGATGTCAGTTGAGAGATGGTGAAGGGATGGAGAGACAGAAGAAGAAGAAGAAGAAGAAGAAGAAGAAGGAGCAGAAGAATGGAAGCAGTGATGGAGCACCCAGCACTGGCTGCTCGTGTCTCCTCCCAGCCTGGCTTACCTGTGATCCCTGGATGGACCAGCGCTGCTTCCACACGCTCCGGGAGCTCCAAGGATTCCAGCAAAGCCGGAGCAGCAACCTGCCCTGCTGCTCTAGCTCCTAAGGAGTGCCCACGGTGTGAGCTCACCGCCAGCAGCCGCCAGAAAATCCCCTCGCTCCGTCCCTAAGGAAAGCGTCGGGATGGGACCGGAGCCATGTGCACCCTCCAGGCAGAGCTGGGCCCCCACAGGAAACATATTGGCTGGAGGGGTTTATATCCGTGCCCCCAGATGGGCAGGGGCAAGGAGGCAGGGCAGGGAAGCGTGAGCTGGAAGGGTTGGAAGAGCGGGGTGGAAATGCAGCCTGAAATCATCCGTGTGCCCCCGGGCAGGTTCCCCGCGCAGGCGCACGCACCTGGTCCTGGCCCTGCTTCTCCCAGGGGAGGGAACATCCACACAGCCTCCCTTGCACATGGAGAACACCCAACACAGTGATTTTCACCAAAAAGTGCAGAGCAAGGTGATGCTGCCTCTTTCAGGATTTAAATTCGAGCCACTTCTCAACTTTCCCCCGATGTTTTATGATCAAAAAGAATGTTGTTATCAAATCTCAGTCCTCCTAGCCGGTTTATTTTGTTATTTAGTTAAAGAACTTTCTGAACAGGACACCTTTGGGTGACTGCTTCGCAAATATTTTCCTCCTGGACCTCATTCAGGCGTTCAAGAAATTTGGCAGCAATTAAACTTTTCTCCCCAAAACAACATTTTTTTCCCTCCGTGTAGAGTTGAGAGAAATATGTTGTTTTCTTAAACATGAAACTTATTATTTGGCCAGTGCTTCCTGGTGGAGCAGGGGAGACACCACAGGCAGGGTGAGACCAAGCTCTAAGGTGTCCCTGTCCCTGTCCCTGTCCCTGTCCCTGTCCCTGTCCCTGTCCCTGTCCTTCCTGAAGAGTAGGGATCACACAGCAGCCTTTGCCGTGGGGAGAAGCTCTTTGAGAAGCTCAGCCATTTATTTTGCTACTCCTATGAAAAGGAGCATCCCTGGGAGACCTGGGCTGTGCCAGGGCTTACAAAAGCCCCACAAATCCGCCTGGGTTTGGAAATGAGGGTGATTAACCACTGCAGCTGATGTTGCACCACGGTGGAGCCTCCGTTACCTGGCACCAAGTCCAGGCTGGGCGTCCTTCTAGGACAGACCCGGAGCAGAGGATCCGAGGGGATCCCAGAGAGCTGCTCCCACCCCTGGATGATGAGGGAGTCCGGGATGGATTTGCTTTTTATTCACTTTGAACTCTCAGTGTGCTCTGCAAGCAGGACACCGAGCTCCCAGGCTGGAAGGAGCTCCCCAATTCCACAGGGAATCTCAGAGGAACAAGCAGTGACTTGCCCGTCCCACTGGGAAGAGAGGCAGGGAAGGTGGCAGAGATGGATATGGGAAGAAGAACCCACACAGGTGATGCCTGCTCTGTGTGAACACCTTCGAAAAGAATGAGTTTTCCCACCCCAAAACCTCTGGCATCCTTGGGGTGAGCCAAGTGTCCAAGCATCCCTGATACATCCTGTGCCACACAGCGGGGACATAACTGGGGAGGGTGTCACAGGTCTCTGCCCTGATTCATCAATAAGGAGGTCATAAAGAGAGCTTGGTTTCCTGCTGAGTCCTCCTTCCCAGCTCCTGCTGATGTTTACATCCTCCTGCCTGTGGTCAGCAGGGCTGGGGATGCTGGAGATGCTGATATGGGGGTGGGCTGGGGACAGGAGGGTGCCCAGGGAGCTCAGGGTGAAGCTTCTGGGCCTCATGTGGGAGTAACACAGAGACCCCCCAGTGCTGGCACTGCTGAGGCCCCAACTCCAATCCTGGGGTCAGATTTGGGCTCCTCATGACCAGAAGGACAGTGAGGGGTTGGAGCCAGGGAAGAAAACAGAGCTGGGGAAGGGTCTGGAGCCCCAGGAGGGGCTGAGGGAGCTGGAAAGAGCCTCAGCCTGGAGAAAAGGAGGCTCAGGGGGGACCTTGTGGCTCTGCACAACTCCCTGACAGGAGGGGGCAGCCGGGGGGTCGGGCTCTGCTCCCAGGGAACAATGAAAAGGACAAGAGGAAACAGCCTAAAGTTACTCCAGGGGAGGTTTAGATTGAATTAAAAAATTAGAGGCATTTTTTTCACAGAAAGATTGTAAAGCATTGGAATGGGCTGCCCAGGGCAGTGGTGGAGTCACCACCCCTGGAGGTGCTCAACAGCAGTGAGGATGTGGCACTTGGGGACAGGGGTCAGTGATGAACCCAGTGGCAGTGCTGGGCTGATGGTTGGACTTGACGACCTCAAAGGTCTCTTCCAGCCTCAGGGACTCTGTGATTCCAATCCTCCCTGTGTTTGGCACTTGTTTCTCTCAGAGCTTCCCCCTCAGTCCTCACCTCCTTGCTGAGCCCTGCTGCCCCCTCTCCACCTGCCTCCTCACACGAGACACCTCAGCACAGCTCTGTGAAGGTCGGTGACACCTGGCATTCCTCAGGGACTGTCCTGTCCCCTTGGCTGCTCCCTTCCTGCTCCCTGGCACTGATGCCCTCTTGCAAGACCCCACAATGCCAGGCAATGTCCCAGGCTTTGTGACACAGGACAGGGAAAGCCTCACCCTGGCTCCTGTGCTGCTCTGCCACCCCTGGGCACTGAGGGTCTCACTGGGACAGCTGAGAACAGGCAGGGAAATCACAGAATCCCAGACGGGTTGGGGTGGAAGGGACCTTAAACCCATCCGGTGTCACCCCCTGCCATGGGCTGGGACACCTTCCCCTGTCCCAGGTTGTCCCAAGCCTCATCCAAGCTGAGGGATGGAGCAGGGGCTTCACCGAACCAGCAGCCTCAGGGCACAGCTGCCAGGGCTTCACAGCTGTGTGCCCACAAGCCATGCTGGGCACGCAGTTCTGCTGCTGGTGCCACCAAAAACAGGGAACAGGGGACTCTGCAGGGAAATCTGAGAGAATCCAGTTGCTCAACTCGAGGCTGGTCCTACCTCCTCCGTCCTGGGGCACCTTGGATGGAGATTTCCACCCGAACCGCTGCTGACGAGGGGTTTTTTTTAAGAGATACTGACTGCAGCAGCTGCGGTTCAGGGCCACGTGTGTTTATTTACTGCTCTGGCTGCTGTGGGGCCGCGGCTGTGGGCAGAGGGGCAGCAGCAGCAGGGCAGGGAGGATGAGGTGGGAGTGCTGGCATCCCACATTCCCACTGCTGTTGGCTCAGCACGGGTGAGTCAGAGCCCTGGGGTGGATGGAGACAAATGACTTTGCTCCATTCTCACAGCAAGCAGAGGGCGAGTCAGGAAGGCAGGCCAGGCATTTTGGCTCATTATTGCCCTGCTGGTCACTCTGTCCATACCCAGGAAGGCCCTGGAGCTGCCTGGACAGGCTTCATCCCACTGCCATCCTCAGCTTTTGGTTCTTCAGCTCCAGGGCTGCAATTTCCTGCTTCCAGGTATATAAACACAGGATGGTGACCTGGGAGCCTTGCTAATGCTGAACAGTCAGATAATCCCTCTCATTCCTGGCTCCACAGGGCAGGAACCACGTCCTCTGCCTGGCTGGGAGGCTGTTTAGCAAATTGTGGTGGGGAAGAAATACCAAGAGCAGCAGGAGATGTGCTAATGCTGATGTGCCTTGCCCAGCCAAACGGGAGCATTTGCCTCCATCGCTGCCTCAGAGCCCCTCAGGAGCAATGTCCCCGCTCCTGTTCCCATCTGCAGAGCTGGAAATATCGCTGAGTTTCCTCGCCGGGCAGGGCAGGGGCTCCAGGCAACCAAAAACCAGCAGCAGCAGCAGCAGGAGCAGCAAAGCCAGGAGCACCCCACGCGAGGTGTGGCTTTGGAGCCTCCAGTGCCTGAAACTCCTGCTCTGTGCAACACCTTGTGCAAGTCAGCCTCCACAGGGCCACGGCACAAGCCTTGTCAGGCCCCACAGGGCTGGTCTCGGGGTCCAGGAGAGACTCCCCACCAATCCCTCAGCACTGAGCAATCTCGCAGGCACCCCGTGATCTCCGCTCCAGGCAGGATGCCGTTCCGGGCAGCCCAGGAGGCTTTGTCAATCTGACCACCCCGGGCTTGTTTTGAAATCCTGACAGCTTTAGAGCAAATGCCATAATTGCTGATGGTGACAGCGAGAACAGGAGTAATTAAAAGACGTTCTCCCAGCGCTGTCATCTGTCACATGTGGCTCCAGCACAGCGATGTGTGCGGAGAGGCTTTGCCTTGTGTAACTCTCAGGGAGCTGCTGGAGCTGCAGGGGCTGAGCAGGGACTTGCCCCATTCTTCTTGTAGATGAAAATATCTCAATCAGGAGGGAGAAGAATCACCTTGTTCTTGGCCGTGCACAGCACAGCCAGGGCTTTCTCAGCCACAGGGCTGCCTGGGGTCCCGGGAGGTTTCAGATTTCAGGGAGGTTTGCCAAACCAAACCCCTGCACCCAGCAACGTGTCACCCTTATTTCATAAAATCCTAGAGGGGTTTGAGTTGGAGGGACCTTCAAACCCCTCTCATTCTACCCCCTGCCATGGGCAGGGACACTTTCCACGAGACCAGGTTGCTCCTGGCCTTGAACGCTTCCAGGATGGGACATTTGCCGGAATGTTGACTCTGAAGAGATGTGAAAATGGAAGGGGAGGAAGAAAAAGTTCCTTTTTGGTGGGGCTGAGCCTGCAGCTCCCCATGCCCGCTGGCAGGGCCTTGGCAGCAGCTCGGAGCCAGGGAGCTGTGTTATCCCACGCCACAATCCTGCCCGGAGTGGCGCAAAGCTTTGGCAGGAGACCCCGGAGGTTTGTGCAAGTCCTGGGAGAGATTTGATAGCAGAGTCTGCAGCCAGCCCTGGGAACCAGAGACTTCTCCATCCAGGGCTGGCTCTGAGGTCTCAACGAGGAGATCCCCGGCCCCTCTGTGCTCCTTCCTCCCTGCTGGGCAGAGAGCAGGAGCTGCTGCCTCTGCTTCAGGAAGGGAAGCTGGAGCCTCAGCAAGTTCCTAAGAAGGCAGAGCACAGGTTTGCCTCCTGCCCCATCTTCTGGTGGTCAGTGATTCAGTACTTCCTTAGCTGGAGGTCCTGGGCCATCGTGTTTAACCAGTCACAATAGGCCAGTCCTGCCCACGTCTATCTGAGGCTTTTAAAGGTGATTTTTGTGGTCATATTCTACAGCAACAAGGGTCTGTTTAATTAGTGCTGGCTGGAAAAGCACCTCCTCTTAGAATCCCAGAATGGTTTGGGTTGAAAAGGACCCTAAAAGCCATTCAGTGCCACCTCCTGCCATGGCAGGGACACCTTCCACTGTCCCAGGCTGCTCCAATCCCCAATGCCCAGCCTGGCCTTGGGCACTGCCAGGGATCCAGGGGCAGCCACAGCTGCTCTGGGTATCCGGGGGCCTCCCTACCCTCACAAGGAAGGATTTTTCCCCAATATCCCATCTATCCCTGCTCTCTGTCACTGTCCCCTTGCCCTCCTGCTGCCTGAAGGCTGCACTGGGAGCACTTCTGGAATGGGAAATCCCAAGCAGTTGTTCCCTGTTCCCATCCTCCAGGCCCCCCCATCACATTCCCTGCCACCTCCCCATCCCACCCCACTCCTTCCCAGTGCTCATCCCTGCACCTTGTGGAGTTTCCCACCTCTGTTCAAGGAAGCACATCCCATCCCAGGGGCTTTCAAGCTCTGACAACAAAAATAAAGGGAGATGGATGTTTGGCACAGCGTCCCTTTTGAACACAGAAATTTGGTGTGAGGTTGGTGAGCCCCCGAGGGCACAGAGGGGCTGCAGGAATAGAGACACGGTGACACTTCGAAGAGCCACTGGAAAAACCTCTTGTCACCCGAACTGGCAAAGCCTTTTTCCCCAATATCCCAGCAGGAAGATCCTGGTGCCATTTCCAGGGCTGTGCCAGCGCTGATCTGTTGGCAAACTTGGCCTCATCTCCCAGGGCTGCCCCAGGGACTCTGGGAATCACCAAATACGGAATCACAGATTCCTTAGGCTTGGAAAAGCCCTCTAAGGCCATCAAGTCCAACCATCACCCCAGCACTGGCAAGGCCACCACCAAACCTTGTCCCCAAGTGCCACATCCCCAGGGTTTTTGAACACTTTCAGCCACGGCGACTGCACCACTTCCCAGGACAGCCTGTTCTGATGCCTGAACACCCTTTCCATGAAGGAATTTTTCCTAATACCCGATTTGAACCTCCCATGATACAATCTGATGGGCATCCAGGGGTCTGATGGGCCAAGCTCTGTGGAGAAGATGTTTGGGGACACTCCTTTTATTGAACATCCAGCCTGGCCCTCGCCAGCCCTCGCCTGCAGAGACATTTCCTTTCTCCACGTAATAGCTTCCCCATTCTCCACTACCTTGTTACTCTTTTAATTCCTGCCTCTCCCTGCAGAGACTAAAACCCATCTCCAACTAATAAAACCAACTAATCCCAAGAGTTTGAGTCTTCAGGCAACTCCAAGGCAAAGCTGAAGGGCCCAAAATAACCCCTGGCTGCTGCAACTGCCTCGACTTCCTGCTTGCATCAGGATGAATTTGGCACCCAAACAGCTCCGGGCTGTCAAATGAGCCCTGAGGAGGATCTGGCCACCCCATCCCAGCTCTGGAGGCACACAGGGGTTGGGATGTGGGAGACTGGGGAGGGTGACACCGGCACGGGGTGCAGGAGGAGCCTGGGGGCTCTCCCGTGCTCCTGGAGCTGTTTCCCAAGCCCAGCTGGACCCCAAGCAGCTCCTGCCTGCCAGGGATTCTCCCACACCCTTGGAGGGAGGGCCAGAGGCTTGCACAAGGCTGGTGACAGAGGAGGAGGCTGCTCTGGCCTCCAGGCTAAGCCCGTGCCTATCTCCCCTGTTGCTGAGACTGGGAAACTGGAATGGGAACTGGGAGAGGGATCCATCCCACCCACAGTGAGCCTCTCCCTGTGGCACTCTTGCCCAAAGAGAGATGTTTCCCAAATCTTGTTTTCGTGTCCTGAAATCTCCCTGCTGGCCTGGAGCAGAGCACAGCACCCCTCGTGCTCTGGGACCACGGAGGTGAGGAGGAGGAGGTCCAGCTTGTCCAGGGATGCTCTCACTCCAATGTTTCTCCTGTAAAAACCAGGATATTAGCACAAACTGTGAATTAGGGGCAAGAGCAGCTCTGACTGAGCAGTGCTGTGGGAAAAAACTGAGAAATCCTGATTTTTTCTTACCTGTTCACAGAAATTCTCCAGACAAGTGTAAGCCCAGGTCAGAGAAGGGAAAGACCTCAGGATTCCCCTGTCCATGGCTGTGCTGAGCAGAAGTGTCACGAGCTGGCTGAGACCTGATGCACTTGAAGCACAATCCAGGTGACAGGAAAGTGGTGCAGGGACAGGACACGGTGACGTTCCAAGGAGGATGTGAGTGCTGCTTCAAGCCCTCATCTGTGAGCTATAAACCCCAAAGAGGTGACATTTGAGGACCCTGCACACAGACCTCCTGCCTGCTTGTTTGCATGTGTTGTAATCCTGGGCTGAAGTGCCCTTTGGTGCTCCTGGGGTCCCTGGAAATGCCATCCCAGCAGCTGCAGCATTATTTAACCCTAACCAGGGGTGCACCTTGGGGCCTGAGGCACCTGGAGTCCTTTTCCCAGCTGTGCTCTGTGCCTGTGTAAGCTCCCTGGGACAGGGGGTTTCTCTGTGGTTTCTCTGGGTGTTGGTTTCTGTACAGGTGATCCCAAATCCTTCGGCAGTGCCAAGCAGGAATTGCCATCGTGGTTGTTCCTGCTTGGTCTGGCTGAGCTGGGGGTCATTGCAGGGCTGGTAAAATCAGGAATTAATTTTTACCAAGCCTTGCAAACAGCCTGGGAGGTGCTGGGGCAGCTGGAGGTGACAACTCCATGTGCAGGTGAGGTGGGGACAGCGCCCAAAGGCAGCCCTGGCTCCCCAGATCCCACCCCAGGCACATCCCTGCTGTCTCTCCCTGGGGCTGTAGCCAGAGCCATTCCCACCCTCTCTTTCCAAGGCCATGGATGTGATGCTGAATTGTCTGGGAGCAGCTGGGCCCCGGCTCCGTGCAGGGATGATGGATCCACACCTTCCCTGCACAGCTCAGCCTCCCTGTTGGAGAGATCGGGCAGGGATCTGCCAGGTGCCTCCAGATCTGCTCTGAGATAGGGGCCGGCTGTTGTTTCATGGTTACACGGCAGAGGGATGCCGGAATCCACCGCTAATTACTGCAGAGCTGAGCTAATTACTGCAGGGCACGGAGGCAGAGGCTGAACAGGAGCCGGCGTGTGCCCAGGGGAGCAGCAAGGCCGATGGCACCTGGCTTGGATCGGGAGAGGGGTGCCCAGCAGGCCCAGGGCAGTGACTGTCCCCTCTGCTGGCACTGCTGAGGCTCCTCAGGTCCTGGGGACAGTTTGGGACCCTCATGACAGGAAGGACATTGAGGGGCTGGAGCGTGTCCAGGGAAGGGAACGGAGCTGGGGAAGGGTCTGGAGCCCCAGGAGAGCTGAGGGAGCTGGGAAAGGGGCTCAGCCTGGAGAAAAGGACGTTCAGGGGGATCTTGTGGCTCTGCACAACTCCCTGACAGGAGGGGGCAGCCGGGGGGGTCGGGCTCTGCTCCCAGGGAACAGGGACAGGAGCAGAGGGAACGGCCTCAGGCTGGGCCAGGGGAGGTTTGGGTTGGATATTGGGGAAATTCCTTCACGGGAAGGGCGTTCAGGCGCTGGCACAGCTGCCAGGGCAGTGTTGGGGTCCCCATGCCCGGAGGGGATCCCCACAAGCAGCGTGGCTGTGGCCCCTGGGGACAGGGGCTGGTGGTGACCGTGGTGTTCCTGGGTTAAAGGTTGGGCTCAGCAGCCCCCGGTTCGGACCCTTCTGCCACGTGCCCGGAGGGATCCTGGTGCCACCCAAACCCTCGGGGCGCCTCCGCCTCGTCCCGGATCCCAAAGAGCCGCCTGGAGGCCGCACATCCCACACTGGCAGTGCTGGGTCGGGAGCACCTGAGTTATCCTAGAGCCGTGTTATCCCAAACCAGCGTTATCCCAGACCACATTATCCCAAATCTGTGTTATCCCAGACCCACGTTATCCCAAGCCCGCGTTATCCCACACCCACGTTATCCCACACCCACCTTATCCCACACCCGCATTATCCCAGACCCGCGTTATCCCAAACCGGCGTTATCCCA
>VZRO01000011.1:614167-631100 GCA_013397915.1 Daphoenositta chrysoptera | reverse complement strand
TTAGCATTAGTTTGAAAGTGGGGCTTTTCTACCATTTTTTCCCAATAAATGTTACAGGAAGCACAAGTGCAACTGTCCTTCTCTCCTGTTGACTGTCATAGCGAGCTCGAGTTCAGAAGTGCCACTGCTTCCTCACAGAACCATCCCAAGAGCCGAAGCTCTTCAAACTGTGGAAGGTCTCTAGACATGGTCTTTTCTACTCTGTTGTGTCCTAGCAGTCAGTGAGGATACCAGTAAGGGCTACAGACGCCCACTTATGCTTCTATTTCAAGCAGGTGGGAATCAAATCTTGTGACTTTGGAGCTGCTTTGGACCATTATTGCACGGCTTGAATTCTAGCCCATTTTGTGTACAGCTGCAATAGGCCTGATTCTGCTTTTGCCAGCTCTCCATTTACCCAGCTATATTGACACTGAAATCCAGGGTGCTACATCAGTATAAAATCCCTCTGTTGTACAGAGGATTTGACCCTGTGATTGGTTTTGCAGTCATTTTGTAATAACGAATATTTACAGTGAATTTCATTTGCAGATTTCTTTTTTTGTATTTTAAAAGCCCTGATACTACAATGTATCTGCAATATTATCTGTTCTTTAAGTCTGGTGTTTACACCTCTGAATGAGCCACGTAGCTACCAGCATGTGTATGTGAGAGAAAGTGGAATGCATCTGCAGCTGAAAAAACAAAATGAGGACCTGACCTGGATAAGGCATGGGCTTCATACAAAACATGACTGAGAACTTGGAAGTTCTGTTCAAACAGGCGGGTGCATGGTGTATTTGTTACCAGGTTCATATCCATGTTCATGTGTGGAGACCTGTGGAAATGTAACAGGGGAGGGAATGTGTGTTTCTGCAAGGTGTGAAGAAGGAGATAGCTGGGGAGAGGACAGAACAAGTATTTCATCTTTGTTTTTTTCAGATTTTATCTGTTTTGTAAAGAATATAATTTTCAGTTGGAAAAGTAATATATATGACACCCTGCAGAGAGAGAATGGAAGATTTGAAGTTGATAGGTAGCTTAAAGATTTTTGATACAGTGTGCCTCATCAATGGTCCTCTCTTTTCCCAAATACTAAAAATACTTCAGGAAATTGGTCTGTGTGCTCATTAGGCCTAACTTGTCCATTTCACCACTGCAAGTAAGTTATAATGACCAATCTGCCAAAGCAAAGTGGAACTGAAACTATAATGCCCAAGGAGAAAAGCAGATTGGAAAAGAAACACCTTATGAGGCAGAAATATCTTTAAAATAGATGGAAGAACTTACTGTCAGGGTGATCTTCTAATTATTACAAGCTAAGATCGGGTGCCAAGAGGATGGAGCCAGGCTTTTCTCAGTGGTGCCCAGCAACAGGATAAGGGACAACGGGCACAAACTGAAACACAGAAAGTTCCATCTGCATGTGAGGAAAAAGTGCTGTACTGTGAGGGTGGCAGAGCACACAAAGAGGTTGCCTGGAGAGGTTGTGGAGTCTCCCTTGCCAAAAATATTCAAAACCTGGATGCAATCCCACACAGCCTGTTCTAGGTGAACCTGCTGTAGCTCCAGAGGTCACTTCCAAGCCCAACCTTTCTGTGATTCTGTATAGATATATACTTTATATATATTTACATGTGGATCTTTCTGAAGTCTAGGGATCTCACAGAACTATGGCATCTTTAACATTTTTATTGCTAAAGTTGTAGTAATTATTTATATAGGAGCTTTATCCCAGGACCCCTCAGAAATCCTCATGCCATTTCTCTGAAATAGGAATCAGCTTCCAGGAAAGGAGAGTGAAGATCCAAAGTCACACAGGATGTGTTTAGGTTACATGGCAGGATGTTCTGTGGGCATCAGTTCATCCAACCACCCAGACTGGAAATGTGCCACAGCTCCCTTCTAGTCTGTGGACCTGGATTTTCCGAGTTCTGACTTGGGACTGATCTGAGTCAGAGCATCCCCACAAAACCAAGAGTAGGAAGCATTCATGGCTTCCAAGTATAGACATGATTGTGAAAATCAGAGTTAGGTCTGAGTCAGGAGCGCATTTCTTTGTTCTGTTTTCATGGCCATACACCTTCCTCAAAGTACTGGTTTTGCCAGGGGGAATTTTTAACAGTAGGTCTTCAGTTCTCATCTATTTAAAGCAATGGCAATCTTGCCATTGATAGCAGCAACAAGATTGCATTTAATTATCCACAATGCTGTTTTTCTTAGAGTTGCCAAAATGTTCCCTGTTGAAATCCTTAAAAAAAAAAAAAAAAAAAAAAAAAAAAAAAAAAAAAAAAACAGGGGAAAAAAAAAACAAAAAACAAAAAAAAATTCAACTTCCAGCCACTGACTTAGGTTTCAAAATTTTTCCATTTTTAACAGGATATTGGAAAAATCTAACAACCCCGAAAAGGGAATACTTTTTCCAAGAGTAGCACTGTGTATTAAGAAAACTTCCTATTTGTTTTTTGCATAGTTGGCAAAGAAATTGGCCAGTGTTTTACTTACTTTCAGATAGCTTGCATGGTACCTGAGCAGCAAGCTGATAAGACAAGCCTGACTGCTGAAACAAAGAAACTCAAGAAACACAAAAGTCAGGAAAGGCAAACCACAGAAAGGTAGTGGCCAAAACTTCTAAGCTGTGCTTCAAAGATATTTAAGAAGCCTCTGAGATGATATAACTTCTTCTCTTTGCACTTTTTTTCTATCTCAGAAAGGAATCTGAGCAAAATAACACAATATTAAAAATAAATTCCCAATTTTTTAGAACAAGTTTAGTATTATTGCATAATTGCGTTGATAAAATACTTCAAGCCCATAGATTGTACAAATTATATTTGTGAAAATTAAGAATTATATACATTATTCAGTTACCTAGTCATTAGCTTTTAAGGATGTAATAGCTAGGTTTAAAAGTTTGGAATTAAATATTAATGGGCTGACTAGTGTACTGTTAAACTGCTTGTAACAATGATAAGCACTTCAGACAGGTAAATTTGTAGACTGTGCTAATAGTACTCAGAGTTCTTAGAAACAGAACTTGTGTGCTGTTAGACTGCATCTTTTTTATGTCTTTCTTATATCAGTCTTGAATGAGCTTTTAATCTGATTATACTTTTTTACCCTATTTGTTTCTCTTTGTCTTCCCTTCTAATGGCTCTCTTTCATAGAATTCTTTTTCATCTCTCTTGTTCTATACATCACCATTTTCTGTCACTACACTTTCTCTATCCCAGAATCTCAGTGCTTTCTTCTGTTTTTCATGTGATGACTGTTCTCGTATTTGCATACTTTTTATTCAGCCACTTTTCTTCCCTGCTTTATCCAGCCTCCCTTCACCTTCACTCCCTATGTTCTGAAACATTTTGGCTGAAAATTGCTGATTGTCGAAACCCACCAATTCCCTCTAATCATGGTAGAGACTGGGTGAGAAATGCAGTGCTTCTGGTCACACAGCTCCAGCACAACTACTGAGGACACAGTTCTCTGATTTGCTGTGAAGACTGAAAACCTTGGACAGCTATGACTTCCCTTGGTCTAAAACTGGTCCCAGGATAAGTCTTGCCTGTTGGAAAAGCTTTATGCCACTCCTTAGGCAAGTAGCACTTGGGACAGTCAGGTGTGCTAGGACTACATCTATACCATCGATTTTTAATGGTTTAGATGCTTGCATTCATCCTTGGGACTTTGTTCTCTGCCAGCCTCAGTGTCTCTGTTGCTTCATTCATACTTTGTTTTCGAATAGAACAGCCAGATTCTCAAGACAAAACCGTAGTGCTGGTTTGCTCCCTGTGGTCAGCACAGACGAGACACACCCCCTGTAACATCAGGCCACATCTCAGAACATGCAAAGGATGTGTTTGGCACCACACTATAGAAACACCTCCCTCACAGGACACGTCTGAGCCCAGTGCAATCTCAGGTAGGAAACTACAGACTAAGAATACCTGAACTCCACACATGTCCCATGGGACCCAACCTGTCACGTATGAATGCAACCAGTCTGCTCTGGAGGTCACTGGTGCTCACCAGTGTGGACAGCAAGTCATGGGGCATACCTCAGGGCTATGATTTCCTCCCTGCAGCAAAGCATTTTAGAGGTGTATGTCTTATGTAGTGCATGCAGCATCTTTATGGTCTCTGAAATGCGCAGGATTTACTAAGACAGAACTCCACAGCACAAAAATAGGTGGAAAGGCTCAGGAGCCTCTGTTCTAACAAGGGCTGTCAGAGCTTCTGGGGTCCCTACTATGAACTTGGGAACTAGAGTCTGAAAGCTCTGGGACAAGATGTGGAAGTTGTAGGGTTTACAACCAGAGGTAGTTTACATGTGAGTGGTGTCAGGAACAGCAGAATAGGACAACCTGAGTAAATACCAAATTAGTTAATTCAATATGTTGTTGGTGGTGTCTTTTCCACTGTTGTAGGGATGAATCAGACAAATGTTAACTTCAGATTTATGGAGTCCTGAAAAATCTATTTAATAATGTAAACATCACATTTTGTTCTTTCCAAGACTTTTTTTTCAGAAATTCAAGTTTGTTTCAAATTTATCTGGACTGATACCAAACGTTACTGCACAATATTTCCTACCAACTGCACATTCTGCTGTCTTTCAGTCTTGCTTTTCCTTTGTTTTTTTATTTTCGCAACACAAATCAAAGGTGTGGAAATGCGGCAATTCCTGTCCTACAAATGGTGAACTGCAATGAAGACACATCCATTGCACAGCAAACTCTCTGTATTGTGCTTAATGCTTAATTAGCTTCATCCAATATCTCTAAGATCAATGGATAGTTCCTCAGTAAGTTCAGTAGTCATTGAAATCGGCCCCAAGTTATCTTCTCATCTGAAAATGGTGAGAAAACACGATGTTGTTGATTATATAATGACAATGTTATCACTGTTTTTCGTAACTATGTAAGTCTCTTTAGAAAAATGAAGTTCTATTATTCTTGCCAAATCTGCTTTAATGAGTATACACCTAACTGAATAGGTAGGTGCTGGAGGATATTTTTTAACACAGACCATTAAAATTTTTGTTTAATTAAGAGATAAATTCTCATTTTAACCATAGCTAACATGTAATGTAATAGAAATAGAATAATTTTGATGAAAAGCCAATTAATAGACTAATAAATAGACTATAGGAACAGCCTTATTTTTCCTTCGCTTTTTTCCAATAGTTTGTTAAAGAGCCAGGCAAGTTATTTTTTTCCTGATAGTGGAACTATCTGGGCAGCAGATATTCCCCCTGAATTTAGCCTGTATATTGTTATAATTTTATTATACTCATTTTAAAAAAACCAAAAAAAACTATAAAATATGTGAGCCCTCTTGTGGCCAGAATATCTTCTATGTGTCTTACAAAATCATCAAAAACTGTGTGGCCCAGTGAAGTAACTGCCTGAAAATATCTAGAGAACACTAAGTGTACCTTTGTTTAGTTAATAATTCTACTGTCAGTTCTCTTTCATTTTTGATAACAATGAAATCCATTTAATTTTTCTTTTATATTTTTATTAATTTACTATTTGTAGCTAAAATGCCCAGGAACTTCAGGTTTTGTAACAGGGTTTTTTACTTTAAAGTCTTCATATATATCAATTATCTCAATCATATAGGACCAAATATGACCATCAGTCAGAGCTGTCTTTTAGTTATTACTGAACTGGAGCTGCTCTGAGGTGATTTTCAGGTGGAAGAGACTTTATTTCATTTCCACTTACCACTCTTCCCTCATGAATTCAAGAAACATGCCAAACCATCCAAACTACATAATCTTTTTTAAGAAAAATTGTTATCACCTGGTACAACATTTTTCATGTTTTTGAGGGGGTTTTGCTTCCTTTCATTAAAAAGGCCTGTTTCTGCTGTGTAATGCATTTCTTTGAAAAGAGAGAGGAAAAAATCTACAGCTGTTCAAATTAACTCATGAGCTGGGCCTTGAGAAATTAGGTAGTAATTTTCATTGATTAGATAAAATATCAGCACTCTGTGATTAAAGTTATAGTAAATTTACAGAGAGAAAAGGGATGGCATTTTAAATTCAAACTCTGTGTTCTACTCCTCACAGATTTTTCCACTGCATAAGGTCTGTTACTGTACTGAGATATTTAATGCAATATAATAATGCCATTTTAATTTATATGTGTCTCATTAATTGCTGAACACTTACTGATTATTTGTTTTAACTCTGCTGATCAATAGCATTTGCTTAGTTATTTCCCCTGAGGCCTGAAAAGAGACCAAAACATTTTGTTGTAACTGGCTGTATTTTATTGTAACTGGCTATTTTAACGTTCTACTGGAGAGTATTGGTTGCAATACCTTAATCTTCTTCTGTATCACAGTGTTGGTGGTACTTGTGTACAATTATTTATTTATTACATAGATATATTTATATTTATGTTCAAGAAATGCAAACAGCACATCTGTCTGTATTTTTCTGGTTTATTCTTGTATTTAATTTCCGGTTTCCTGTATTTTTTTGTTTCTATCACAGTCATTTTAGGAGTGTGGAACCAGATTAAAAATTGAGTGTATTTTTAAATTCTTTCTCTGTTACTCTGTATCTATTTTTTCCTAAGAAATGTAGCATACATTCACATAGCAAAAGAAATACCATATTCACAAGCATACCTGGTGTTCATTGCTATAATACATTACTATCACTGCATCCTTAATGTTAAATCTTAAGAAAATCTTTGCCAAGAGCCGCTGAATGAACAGAACTTAAGACTTCTGGTACCTGATACCCTGTAGAAATTATATGCAGAGGAAATATGCAGGATTCTGTAGAAAATATGTCAGGGAAGAGGCAAAGATTAGTGAATTAAGTGAGGAGGGTGAAAAGCCAAACCTCACACTCATTATTGGTGAAATTAGGTATGTTTCTCATTTTCAAAATTTGAACGAATGTAAATATTAATTGGGCAGAGCAGTGGATAATAATTCATAAACTGACTGATTTCTTTCACTAAGAGAAATTCAGCTGCAGAATTTTTTGACCACAGTCACTTCTCATATTAGAGAGGTTGAGGCTACGCAGAACTTGAAATGCTCCATCTATATTTAAGACTCTCTTATATTTAGAGCTCTCAAGAGAATATCAATCAAATGTCCATTTCATTACAGTTACTTTGATATTTTGGGAATTCTATTTCAGGATGGTTTTAGTTATGTATTGTAACTCTTAAGAATGACAACAAGCTTCTCTAGGTTACTTTAATATGAAAATCTTTTCCGTCTGCATGTGGTTAGGAGTGACAGGTTGCTTGGAAAAAACCTGCAACACCAGTTACTAAGCACTTAAATGTACATCTCTCAGTGAGACAGTACGTAAAGACAAGGCAACTGGTTTGTTTTATTTAATGCTTCATTTCTATCAAACGAGACCCTTCTAATAAATCAAGACATAGAAGCCTGATCATGCCATGTGACAGTGGAAATTATAAAACAGTAAGTCCAACAAAGGCAGATTTTCAAAGCTGGGTATGCTCAGCTGCATGCAGTAGAATATTGTGTACATTATTTGTGTGTACAAAGAGCACAGAAATTGTGCCTTGGCGGGGTAAACAAGACATCCTTCTGCTGTATAGGGATGAATCATAGAATCATAGAGTGCTTTGTCTTGGAAGGGACTTGAAAGATCATCTAGTTCCAGCCACACTGTTATAGCCAGGGACACCTTCCACTAGCCCAGCTTGCCCCAAGTCCCATCCAACCTGGTCTTGAACACTTCCAGGAATAGGGCAGCCACAGCTTCTCTGGGCAACCTGTTCCAGTGCCTCACCACTTTCTGAGTAAAGAGTTTCCGCCTAATATTTAAACTTAATCTCCCCTGTTTAAGTTTAAAACCATTCCTTCCTTTTCCTAGATCTGCCTGTGTGAATCCCTCTCTTTTTCAAAAGCTCCCTGTGTGTACTTGAAAGGCCACAATGAAGACGGCTGGAGCCTTCTCCTCTCCAGGCTGAACAACCCCACCTCTGTCCCCCAGTCATTGCAGGAGAGGAGCTCCAGCCCCCTGGTCATCCTCACAGTCCTCTGGACGCTCTCGAACAGAGCCGTGGTTTTCCTGTGCTGAGGAGCAGACCCCTCCCAGGCGGGGTTTCACCATAATGAACCATGACAGCTCTTCCAGCCCCTCTCTGAGCTCTGACTCAGGCCGGAGGTTGCCCCTTGCAGCCTGAGAAGGCAGAGACATCAGGACTGTGAGGTTCAGCATGTTACTCTCTCTGTTGGCTGCTCACATTTCAAGTCCTGACACAGCAGCGAGAGCCACCCCTAAAATGCCATCTGTCCTTCTGTTTTGCAGGTGGGTACAGCACAGCAGACCAGATTGAAATTAGGGGCCTGTTTTTTTCCAGGGATGTTAAATACAGGATGATACTTTCTCACCTACGTGCAGGAGAAGCACAGTCTGCCTCCTCTCAGGAACAGAGCAGAGGAGTCCGTAATGACTGAGTCCTTTGGGATTTGATTTAAATTCTCTAGAGTTCAGAAAGTTCTTCAGTCAATCCTTTGGATGGCCATAGGTTAGCACAAGTCCATATTGTCCCGGTCATCCTCACAGTAGAAATACTGGCCTTGAATACTTAGAAATACACTGGCCTTGGAGGGATTTAAGAAAATTATTTTGACAAAACAGAATTAGGAGGTATAAATAGATTAAAATTCATTTATTGCATGGCAGTCAGTCTTAAAATAATTACTTCCATGTCCTACATGCAGAGTTATATGTGTTTTGTTCCCCTTAGTGCTGTTCTGACATTATAGTAAGAATTTCAGGGAAAATGAACAAGGATGGAGCTTGTCAAATTGAAAACATTTTGAGTTTACCATCACCAGCATATGAATGTTCAAACACAGAGTTGCATTACAATAGTACTTGCCGTTGACTTTTTCTTGATTAAAGTCATATTTAAAATTTGCTTGCAAATACATTCAACGCTTAATGGAAAAGATATACAATTCAATTTAACAGTCAAGTTAAAACATATTCCCCTGGTTTAAGAATGATTATACAGTGATGATTCCATATTCAATTAGAGTCAACAAAATGCCACATCCTTTTAAAAATCTTTTCTTTATTGACATAAATGGAATTTCCTTTTTCTCTAAAATATGAATTATTACTTGCAGTTAGTTTGTGTTATTGTTAATTTTTTTAATATTTAACATATTCAAATTTTCTAAGGGTTTGGGTTTTTTTCAAATGTATGCAATAACAATTAATTGCCAACTTCTATTTTAAATAAAGGTGGCTGAAATTGTACCCATCTGCATATGAACTGAAGTAGTATTGTCTCAGTCGGTAGCAAGGCCAGTGTGACCCTGATTCCTCCAGATCTAAAATAAATGGAAAGACCAAAATTATTTAATGAGAAATGATTGAGTTTCTAATGCTATGAAGACCACCAGCTGCCAAACCAGTGAGAATTTAATTTGTCTTGCTGTCTCATAAGCCTCAATCTCAGTGGGTAGATTATCAGGGGATGGAGAATTCTATACCCAGTTTGTGAACACAGGTAGAATCTTTATGAGAGATACATGTCACTCAACTGAGATTATTGTTTGAAACTCAGATATATAATGTGAACATAAAGGCCTTGATGATATGATTATTTATGACAGAAGATGATGGAGATACAGGGGCCAATATAGAGCCAGAAAATATTCAGGTAGGAAAAAATTACACTGAAGTAAGGGCTAGTGAAGGGTAAGATATTGTTCAGGATGCTATAGGTAATTACAGAAAAGCTACCAAGGTTAGAAAAAATAATGAGTGTTCCATTTTAACCATCATTCAGATAAAGCCAAAAAAGGACAATTTTCAGTGAAAAGCATCCTGAAGTCTTTTCAATTCTCCAAACAAGTCTCTGAAAATAGCAATGGATTAATTGAATTTCAGATGCTTCTCTCAGAAGAGAACATGAAAATATCTTAGCAATTCTTTAAGAAAAGTGAAATTATTAAAAAGAAATATTAGTTTCTTAAGTGCTTAAAATTGCGGCTATTAACAGACTCCCTGGTACGCTGGTGTGTGCTGCTTTAAATTATTGAGCTGGGTAAAGCTGGGTTCTTAAGCAAGATGATAGAAATGTGCTTTATTAATGTAATAACAAATTGGCAGTCAGAAATAAATGTAAATATGAATATAGATGATATAGACACCGATAAAGATATAGATTACATAGCTACATATATAGATTCAGATATTTATACAGAAATGAACTCTTCTCTTTACATATATATATATATATATATATATGCAGACAAATATTAAATTCTTTACTTTCTAGCCTGGAAAAAAGGCATGTATGAAATAATTCCAGTTCTCATAACTCAGTGAAAGTGTTTATGCTTATTTTAATGAATCAGGGCCTAGAACAGTCCCTCAAGAATTAAGTTTGGCTTAAATGCTTATAGTTCAAATATTTCTCAGGAGGTTTTCTTCAAACATTCAGCTAAGTTACTAAGTTACATTACTAAGCTAAGCAGGAGAGTTGTTTATGTAGGTCTCATTTCTGTATTTTAAAGTGTTTTAGTCTTTCTTTAAGAACAGTTTTAATTTTACATCTTTTTTCCTGAGTTTCAGATAAACTTAACTATAACTTGGCTTTTTTTTTTTTGTTATTTAGTCAACCAATAGTTTTATCAAGCTTGATAAAAAAATATTTGTCCTCTAGCCATAAAACCACAGAATATCCAGACTACAGAAAAAGAAGACAAAGATTAATTTCTTAGACTTCCAAATGCAGCAAAAATAGAGTGTTTGAAGACGGTGAATCTGAAATTTTTGATGCATAGTAACGTACTCTGAGGTTCAAGTATTTCTGTTTAGCATGTTACAATCATACAATTTTGGAATGCAAAAATAGCCAGGGTAGGATGTTTTTTAAAAAGAACAGAGATGGTTACATTCAAAAGGACTTGAATCTATTACATTTGCTGGCATTCATGCTGTCAGTGACTGTTTTATCCAACCCAATATCCAAGTGAAGGAGAGATTTTGGGGAGCAAGCAAAAGAGTTCCTTGATCCCACATTTTGAGTTAAAGAATAGTTGTCTCAGGTGCAAAATTCTGTTCTTCAAGACATGGGATCAGGAGGTTTGGAGGTAGCCTCTAGGAGAACGTTTTGTTTTGACTGGCTAAGAAGGGATGCTTGGGATGTGTGAGTGTTTATGACTCGTTGTGAATGAGGTGGGTTCTGTTCACAAAACACAGAAGCCTGATTGCTTCAGTGACTGGAGGTTTCACACGAGTTTCCTTCACTCTACAAAGACTGTCTAATAAATGCATAAGCCTGGCAAATACCTACCAAGCACAGACTAGTCCAGTTAGACACTTTTATTAACTTATCTTGGTAATTGCTAATGGTTCTGGGAATTTGAGGCAAATGTTGTATCATTTGTTCTCTCCTGTATATGAAAGGATTTCTGAACTGTCTTCCTTCTTTTTCTCCCTTCTTCAACCTCTAATACATCTAGCAAGCTGCTCATCTTTTGAGACTGATCTGGATTGAGTCTTGACTGGCCATTGCCTTCTTTCTACCACCATGTCTACAGTAATTTCCACCTGAGTTTTTCACAGATGATGAACAGAAGAAAACCAGGCATAACACAGCCTATTATTCTTTGGTTTTCCAAGTGCAATCTGTGATTCCATCCCATATCTAGGTGCCAAATGTCATTTAGCATTCTTCAGAGTCCTCTTCACCAAAGTCCAAAGGGAAGAGGGAAGCTAGGGCTCTAAACAAAGCATAGAGAAACTTAAATGCAACTGCATTTAAGCCAGAAGCACGTTTCAGATTACAAAATAGTTGTATGGACTTTTTTTATTTCTTTAGACCTATCACTCTTACAGAATACTGAAAAATGGCTCAGTTAAGAAAAATTTTTGTGTTTGGGGGCTTTTGTTTGTTTGTTTTGGTGTTTTTTAGATACCGAAAGACTATCAGCTAGATTGTGTCAAAATAAAAAGAAACTATACTTCCAGCAACAAGTATATCATGTATTTCTGATGATTTGAAAGAATTGTTGCTACCTTCACTGGGGCAATGTGGAGCATAAAGGAAAATAATGTGGGAATACTATTTCTGAAATACTTCAGCAGTTGTTTCCATAGAAAAATCAGCTTGTCTGGTACATAATTGTAATACGTTTTGTTTTCAGAACTTTGGAAAGAAAAAGAAGTATTAGTTAGGCAAAAAAGAATGTTCACTGCATTATCAGTTTAATTGAAAGGAAAATATTCCCTTAACTAGAGAAAATTCTTAGAAATAAATTCATTATTAATTTCCTTTAAAGCAAGCCTAACCTTGATACTTTAATATTGTTGAAAAGCAGTTACAATAAATTCATCATTTCAGCTATGTGAAGGAGTATATTGCAAACTGTGACTCAGCAAAAGACTCCTCCAACACATGTTGGATGTTTTGGCTTCTGCACAGGGCTTGATAACATTCTCATGAATAGTTGATTAGGCTGTAGAGTGCAATGTCTGCATGCATAATTGAAGCTATACAGAAATAATTGATCTAATTACCAGTGGTAGATAACGTCATTCCGGTTAGAGACCTGTGCCACTGGCTAATGTCTGCCCTACAGTTTCCCCTCAAAGAGCATATGGGATATTCTGAAGGAATCCTTCAATATTTTCAATTACTCTTTTGCCCTGCAAAGTCTCTTCTTAACTGCTGATAAACTGTATTGAATATTCTGTAGTAACCGACCTCATCCCTGCTTCCATAACCAAGTAAATTATTGGAAGGCATCCAATCTATCTGGACATATGGATTTTCTGTTTTGTAACCCTACACCCTCTCATCATGAATGGTGGGATGAACAAAAAATACTAAGAAAATGAACAATTTTTAAAGAAGAGCGAGCCCTCTTTCTCACCTCTTCCCAAGCTTAAGTATTGACCTACCTAGCATTAATCACAAGACACACTTGCAAAATATTTTGCCTTTCCCCACTCATTGTTGCCACAGGCTTTCTGTGAAGATTTTGAACATGCAGATATAATAGTATGTGTGGGTAGAACTCAAGTGCTCAAAGGGGTTTCTTTGCGAAATCCCTCTGTCAATGCTGATGTCTTGTCATGGGATGCTGCACGTGGGAACACAGTCCCAGAGTCCTTATTCAATATTGACTGCAGGAGCTTTCCCTGGGGATATGGAGGCTTAGGACTCACACACCAGATGAATGTATACATAAGCACACACCAAAAGAAGCATGTTATCAGGAACTGTTTGTGATAAGTGTCAGCTGAGGATGAGGGAAAGGCTTCTCAACCTTTCTCAAATTCATGCGTTTGTATACCTACAGTAACAGAGAGACAACCTACCCTAAAAAACAGCAGTAATAAATAAGTACCAGACAGAAAACAGAGGTTATTAAAGTAAGATTTTTAAGCTGCTAAGCACAGTAGATGGTCCAAACACAGGCAAGGATTTATTCTTCCAATAAAAGAAGGAATTTCCTTCAAATTATCTGATCATATGTTCAGGGAGGAAAACTCTGAAAAGTTCCAAATTGAAAATGGCATGGTCAAGATTTCCAAAGAAATATACTTAGAACACTGCTAGCCCAGTTTCAGAAAGGGACAATACAAACGTACTTGATTTTAAAATTATCAGTTTTATGTCAAGAATGACAAACTAGAAATTATTTTCGAGATACCAAAGCCCTTATAAACCAAAGCCCTCGTAACTGATGCAAACATAAAGAAATGCTTCAGGTATATGATTCCTATTTAAAATATCCATGATTGATTTTATTGCAAGCTGTCAGCTTATGGAGCTATTATTGACATCTGTTCAGAAATTTTCACTTAGTGAAATTAATGTGAATTTCCTTTCTAAAAGGGTGATATGCTTCACTTTGGTTACACTTGCAAACAGTATGAAAGTGAGAACAATTTTGGTGCTCCATGTCAAAGCACCAGTGAAATCATCTCTTGGTTGTATCAGATAAATCCCATGGATAAATCCAGAGAATTCTGTATACTGAGGTAGAATTAATTGCAGTAAGTCTCAGGTATGTTAATTGCTTAAAATTTTTTTCAGCTGGGGAAATTATTCTTAAAACAGGAAAATAACAATGTTTTAATGCATAGGTTTTTTTCTGTGAATAAGTTTGCTGATGTTTAATGAAATAAATAATTACTTAAGCAAAGACATGAAAAAACAGAGGCTGAGGAATGTATGATAATATAAATCAAGTACATCTTAGGAAGTGAACTGTTTCTTTTATCTATTCTTGAAGTTCCTGAATTTAGGATTCAAGAGGTGCATCACTTCCCTCAATTGTCTACCTCCACATAAAAGTTTAATACAATAGGATTTACAGTAAAGATAATTGTGACTTTATCAGCTTCAATATAGATTCTTTATTTCCATACAAATATATATTTCATTTAAAATGTAGTATGTAAACCTTAAACCTTTTAAAGGTAAAGGAGAAAATCATATGCTAGGTTAACATCCTGCAAAACAAAATATTTTATAAATGCTTAGAAAACTTATTAAACCCCTGTATCTTAGGCGGGTTCCAGCTTGTACACCTGCCCCCACCTTATCTATGTACTTCCCTTATTTTCAAATAGAACTTTCTCAATTTCTCTGCTACTTTTGTGAAGTAGTTACAAATATAAGCTGTAAGCCCAGCCTTGCTGGCCACACGTACCCAGGTGTGAAGCTCTGCTGAGGAGGAGGCTCCTTCAGGGCTCCGGGCAGTCCCTGCTCGGTGCAGCACATCAAGTGGAAAAGCACCGCACACCTGAGTGGGTAGTGCATGACAGTGGTGCGGGCAGGAAAAGGTAATTCAGCTGAACTAAATGAGGTGCCGACTGTAAAGCGTCAGGCCTAGGCAGTTACACAAACTGTCTGAAAGTTTCCTACCTCCCTCCCGCCCCGAAGTGAACTTCACGTCAGGGAGTGTGCCAGCTCTGCCCTGCTGCTGGGCGGAACGGGCACTGCTGGTTGCACCTCGCTCTGAAACCCAATTGCTCTCTCAGCACGAAGCAGTGACTCGGCGTGAAGGTGTCGTGGCAGCCGTCGGCAGCAGGGGAAGGAGGCACCCGTNCGCAGCCCCGCGGAGCCGCTCCGCGCCCGCGGCCGACACCGCAGCGCCGGGCGGGCGGCCGGCTCCTCTCCGGCAGGGCCCGCTGCAGACCTCCCGCTGCCCACGGGAAGCTTGGGACATCGCTTTGCTTTTTTGCCAGCTTTTAAAGGTGACCCCGAACACTACTTGTAGATATTTAAAAGAGTGTTAGTGACAATAATACTCGATTTTTAAAAGCTTGGCAAAATCCATCCGACTGTGTGCTTCAGCTTCCGCATTGATAATTTCCCCTTCATGTGGATCGGGCTGAAGCTGAGAGTTTTGTCTGTGGGTATGTTTTACTTTAGTCTCATTTTAACATGCGAGCGCAGAGGAATATAGAGAATGCACACATTGCAGCATTAAAAAAAAAAAAAGTGCATACAGTAACTTGGACTCAATGTTGTAGGAAACTGAAAATCTGCACCTCGAAGCACCTCTCAAGAACTGACGGAGCCTGTCCATGGCCCAGGATCGTTCAGTCTTTTAATGATGTGAAACAGCTCCACAAGGTTCAGTCATGCCTTTACAGGATAATCCATAAAAGTAGCTGTACACGTCCAGGTCCACCACCTGCTAGTTGGTTTCATAATTAGCACTGTAGCGATGGGTGGAAAACTCAAAACAGTTGTAAACTGTCTTTCAATTAAACTTACATCTGCCATTTCGAAATGATGCTGCAGAGAGATCCACCTTTAGGAATGGCAGAAGGAAGTGTGCAACACTGGAAGGTGAAGTTTTGCCACAATATTTACTCTCCTTCTTGTTTAAAGATGATAAAACCGAACACCTACAAACATCTATGCTTTCCATTGTATAGCATCCAGTGCTGTTGATTTTTATGTACTCAGGGAGAGTTTTCTCACAGTCTGGTGTTTGCATCTATTGACTTTGTAATCTATAGACAGACTCTTAATGAGCAGAAAAGACAAGAATCTCAGAGATAAAGCCTTGGAATAACAGTGGGCCTTTACAGCTTGTCAGTAGGAGAAAGCTCAAACATGAATATCTGATTTACAGAAGTAACACAACTTATTTTGATAGATTACATTGTTTCTGTTTCAAATTACTCTGTCAATTGAGGAGGAAGAGGTTAAGAGGTCACATTTTAAAAAAAATGTTTGAAAGGGCTCTTTCAATAGATTTTTCATGATTTTCACCCCCATATTTAATTGCTTATTTGTGATATTGCAGAAGTTCTACTTTGTTTGTCAAACATGCTGATTTTATGAAATGTTGCTTTACAAATCCCCTCAAATAGACAGGAACAGGACCAAACCCCCTAGAGGTGGACTGAAATGTAGTGATTTGCACCACACCCTAGTTCCTTACATGTCTTTGTCACATCTTCATTTCAAGTTTGGTCTTTTTTCCCCTGTTGGGTGAGGCTTTGTTGTTGTTTTGACCTGTTTCCCTTGGGAATAGATGATGCAGAAAACGACACGGGCTTTTTGAGCAGAAGCGAGGTCAACGCTGAAAGTCGTCTACGTTGAAAACTTTTCGACCAGTGGTTAGCCAGCAAGAGATGGGGAAGGAGAAAGGTTAGGGTGCTGAGTGTTGAAGCAAAGACCCCCTTGGCCGCAGTGGTGCTTGACTTCACTTGAGTATCAACGCCCTGGGTGAGCCGATACACTGGAGACGGAGCCTTTCGTTTCTCCCGAGCCCTTTCCCTGTGACCGCTGCCGCGGTGGCACCCACGGCCGGAGGAGCCCCGCGGGGGCTGGGCTGCGCTCCGCGGGAAGGCGGAGAGCCCCGGCGAGCTCCGGCCGCCCCGGTGCCGTGCCGTGGTCCGGGACCCCCGAGGGCGGGCGGGCGCAGGAGGCACCGCGGCCCTCGGCGTGCGGCC
>VZRO01000011.1:578916-602095 GCA_013397915.1 Daphoenositta chrysoptera | reverse complement strand
CCGGGGGCGGGACCCGCGGAGCGCCCGCCCGGCCCCGCACGTCGGGCGAGGGGCCGCCGCCGCACCTCTCCCCTCCAGCCGCCGCCGAAACGCGCCTCTTGGCTCTGCCGCAGCCTCCCTCTCGGCACCGGGAAGCGTCACCCCTGCGCGTCTTACCCCCGGCGCTTTTCCCGCTCCCCCGGGACCGCCGGTCCCCGCCGCCGGCAGAGCCGCTGTCAGAGCGGGCATAGCGGGGATCGATGGGGCGGGTTTCTTCGTGGCGTTCGAACTGAAGGCGATTCCATCGCAACATCAAAATACATCACGTCGGCTCTTGGGCCCGGCCGTGCATCGATTTTGACCTCATCGGGCCCCGTTGCGTTTTCCCTTTTCCCACTCCCATTGCCCCTGTCCGGACGAGCTCGCTCGGCGGAGGCTCTGTTAATAATTCCCTAACTGACTCTCACTGATTAAAGCCTTAAAAATTCTCACTGGAGTGAAATGGATTACCCGCCAGATTAGAAGAGGATTATCTCTGTCATTAGCGCTGCAATAGTTTGTCCGGCAGAGTCTGTCGAGGTTTATCGAAAGTGACTTTCCAGTGTGCCACCAGCGCGGGCAGAGATCAAACTCCGCGTGGAAACGTACCCGAGCCTATCAGCAGAGCAAGACAGGGCCAGCTCCGGGAAGGTAATAAATGACTCTACTTCAAAGCCGCTGTCATCGCCGTGATAACGGCAGGGAAACGCGTGAGTCACGGGAGGGAACAAAGAGCTCTGCAAGAACCACTTCTTGGAAAGTCCCGCCTGCAGACGGACCACGCGATAAAACGAGAAGGGAAGGCGGAGACCTCTGCGCGAAGCCAGGAACGCGCCCGCGCGTGGCTGGGGAAAATCTTCCACCGTCCCGGAACGGGGAAACTAAGGGAGTGTCCCCGTGGAGGGGGCAATGCGGTTCCCCGTTCACGTCCACCCGCGGGGCGGGACCGCGGACCTTGGAGGAGACCGGGATGAGTGCGTCCGGACTCCTGTTTCCATTCACGCCCGCCGTCCCTCAACCTCTCACCATGCAGCTCTGTCAACAGCCAGGCTTCTGGACGCCCACCCCCGCAACGTTGCGGGGTGCCCCCGACACTGCATCTGCCCCAGGCTGAGCCAGCCCCGCTCCAGGGGAGCCTTCCTGGCCCAGGCAGCTGCTCCAGCTTCCTCTGCCTCGTCAACCCTTCGCTCCTCACGACTGTTTTCTGCACCGGCTGTCCCAACACCGCCCGCAAGTCTTAGATGAGGTCTCACGAGCGCCGAGTGCGGGCAATATTCCCTTCCCTCGGGCACTAATCCCCTCCCTCGGTCTCCTGGGCTGCGATCGTGTTCGCACCGCCCAGAGCTGCTGGTGGCATTCCGTGCGGCCGGGGCACACGGCTGGCTCCCGCCCAGCTCGCTGCCCACCGGCGCCTGGCGGGGACCGCTCCGAGCAGCACCGAGCACGGCGGCCAGGAGGCTCCTCGGCGTTCCCTGCCGTAGCTTGGCAGAGACATCGCCTGCCCTCGGATCACTCCTCCCGAGCAGCTCTGTCCTGCTGAGCCGAAAGACCCACCTGGGAGCAAACGCGGCTTCGGTGCCGAACGGAACCGTGGTGCTTTCCCTTCCCCGCCCCGGGGCTCCCCGGGGGCCGCGCTGCCCCTTACACTGCGAGCATCCCTGTGCCTCCTTTGCGCTCCTCAGCGCTGGGTGGGGAAACGCTCGGCGACCCCGCGGCAGCCTGGCGTGAGGCGCTGGTGGGAGGGCAGGGACCTGCCGTGCCCAGCCCTTGAGGCTGCTGGGGGCGGTGGAGGGGCCGGGTAGTCCGGGGGAGTCCACGGCCACCCCTACAGCCTCACGGCCACCCCTACAGCCTCACGGCCCCCGGAGCCGCCAGCTCATCCACAGTGCCACAGGTGTGGTCCCCACAGCCCCGTTCCGTGTCACCGCCAGCAGCCCGGCCTCCGGGCCTGTGCGGACCCGAGGGACAGGGGCTCAGCTCGCGGTCCCTTTTGTCCCGCTGGGACACACCTGAACGCCAGCCTGGTCCTTCCCCACCTTGGGCCAGCGCGGCGGGGGCGGGCCGGGCCGTGCCTGAAGCTGAAGAATCTCATTTTCCAAAGGCAAATGGGCTTGAGTGCAGCCAGGGAATGATCGCTACGGGTGGAGCACCACAGCCAGAAGCACAAGTATAAATCTAACACACACCGTGCATCCCTCTCGAATCCATGTCACACCTACCGCAAAACACACGGAAAAGGAAGAAAGCTAAACCCTTGCAACACTGAGGTGATTTCGGGGGAATTTCCTGGCCACAGAGCTGGCTCTGTCCCCTCCCTTGCATGCCTAAGGAGTCATTACCCATGGGGTGGCGAGTCCTTATTCCTGCCACATTCTGGCTGGAGCTGGACACTTGAAAGCCGATGAGCAAACCGTGTCGTGTGGCCCCTGGCACCACTGCCCCCGGTCGAGACACACAGACTCACATATAAACACACTCACAGCCCACATTGCAACCTTTCCCCCAGGTCAGACAGGCTAAGTGCCGCCAGATCCTGAGGGGGAGTAACACCCCCAAAAAGGCTCTTTCCCCCAAAACCTCTGCCACCAGCCTTCTCCCAGAGCAGCATGTTGACCACGGTGTGTCCCTGTCGTAGAGAGCGTGACAAGGCGCCAGGGCACCTCTCGTTAACACAGTGGTGAAGCATCTTCCCGACAGCCTTAACTGAAGGCCTTCGGGAGTAAGAAAGAGGAGAAGAGGATCTCTGCTGTTGATCCAGGCACAGCATATGCCCAGAGGGACGGGGTGGGGGGGGCCAGTTCATTTACCATGCCAGTCTTTCCCCCTTCCCCAGGGCTGCCGGAGCCTGTTCAGCTCTGGCGCACGATAGAACCGCGCAGCCGGGGTGAGCCCTGCAGCATTAGGATGCAAATGTCACACTGTGGAGGCGGCACGACACCACCGCGCCACAGAACTCAGGCAGGTAGTCTGGGAAGTCAGTCTGCGCTGTCTGTCTGTCCCTGAGAGGCAGCTCCGTCAGGACCGACGGCGAAGGGAGAGCGTTGCAAAGGGAAGCAGAGGGATTTTGTGAGAACCCACTGTTTCCAGACTGTTTGGGGGCTCGGAGCTTGTCTTGAAACCAGTCAGACCTAGCAGATCATTGGAAAATTTGGGAGCAATGCCCCAGGGAGGAAAGTGATGCGGGGAGAACCCCACGACGGGCACGATTGGCGCTCTGCCTGTGCGCTGGGTTCTGCAGGCAAGGAAACATTGCTCCCCGGCTCCTCAGCGCTCGACGCGACGCCCGGCAGAAGCAATTCCCTCGCTGTGCCGAACTCGGCCCCCGCCCCTGCGCCAGTGATGGCTTTAAAGATAAACGATTCCAGTTCTGTACATCTGCCTTTCGGGAATGAACACCGACCGTCCCCGAAGGAACGGCCTAAGGTGCGGAAGGTTCCTCTCCGGTTGCCTAAGATATTACGAAAGGAAATCTGCAAAAACCAGGAACCTGTACAAGCCTGGGCGGCTTGTACTTGGGCCACTGCCTGTGTCGCAAACTCCCTTCTTTCAATATTTGTCCAGCACGGACGTCTCACCTGGCCCCCCTTTGCTCTCGGGAAGGACACCTCCCTGCACCACTCTCCAGCAATGAAAGTGTATGAACAGGGCTTGACACGTCGTTATTTCAATCCACTGAGGGCAGTAACAAGTGTTAAAGGGGGAGGGGGAACGGGGGGCAGCGAACGACACGCCAAGAGCCGCATCGCCTTTCCTTCAGAGTCAATGACCACACGACCGGTCTAGCTGGCAGCCACCCTCACGGGGACCAGGACTCGCCTAAGGTCCAGAGATGGAGAGGGACACGGGGCCAGGGCAGGGCTGCCTGCGGAGTCTGGCCCACCAGCACCCACTCCCGACGCTCCGCGGGACCACGCAAAGCCCCTCGCCGGGGGAATAAGGACAGGGCGCGAACCTGGCATCGAGGGGATCCGGAGCACGCTCGGCCCTGACTCTTCTGGGGTGCTCGGCCCTGTGCACGCCCCGGCCCAGTAAACCGGGACCTCATCAAGAGATGGGGCCCGACCCTGGCTCGAGAAGACGGTAAAGATCTCCTCTGTGGGCGGGCCGCCCCAGCACCACTGAGAGTCCGCAGGGGCTCTTCTTCTCTAGGGCAAGAAGCGCGCCTGGCCCTCCGCCACCCCTCACTTCCCATCCACAGGTCTCGAGGGGCCGGAGTTGGGGGGCAGGCCCTCGCCCCAAAGGGGCTGCAAAACGCACGGCGCCCTGCCATGCTCTGCACGTAGCGGGACAGGATGGCAGTCCCGGCTCACTGCCTGTCCCAGCGCCGCCGCGCTGAGCACCTCGGGCCGTGCCGAGGGCTTGGACCCTGGCGGGCTTTGCACCTCCCAAGGGTCTGCCCCGATCCCCACGAACCCCTTCGCACATCCCTGCGCCTGGCCGTCCTCGCGCGGGCGCGGCGGAGAGCGTCTCCCTCCAGGCACCCTCGCAGGAACACGGGAGCGGGCGTTGCTCCTCAGCCTCCGCCGGGGATGAGCCACAAGGCGAGAAGCGGCAGCCCTCGTCCTCGTTGCCTTTCCGCGCACCCGAGCCCCCGTGACGCGAAGAAGCTGCCGGGCCCCCGCTGCCCCCGAGCCGCCCCAACCCACAGGTGCCCCGGCTTCTACTTTCTGGCACGTTTCACCCAACAGTTAGGACACGGAAAATGGATAACACTTTTTAAAGGGCAGCGGTGAGATCCGAGGTGAAGCGGAAGCACAGGTGAGGGGCGAGATCCACAACCCGCATCCTGCCTTTTAGTCCGGAGTCTTGTGAAGTAGCTCCAAATTCATGTGAGATTCCAGAATAACGAATCCAGGTGTGTTTGTCTTCCCATCCAACTCTTATACCTGTATTAACTGCATAATTTTCCTGACTCCTGTTGTTGATCCAATACCCCTCAAGGTGGGTCATACCACAGGCATGGGAAGACAAGGCAGGAGAGTTCCACCTTCATCCATGCAGGCTCTACCCAATATTCTTCTCAAATCTTCGTACCCACCCTGTCAGTGTTTGGTTAAACAAGAAATCTCGGGTCCATAAACCCTCAGTGGAGCTAATTCTGAGTTTGACTATTTTTTGTTCAAGATTATAAAACTCAACAGCACACCTGTTGAGATTCCTTGGCGTGCTGCACTCATTCAGAGATGCAATGTTTGATGGAGAATGGAAGCAGGACTATTTTAAAAGACGGGACCAGAGTCTGCCCACTATCTGTGCAAATGATATTTACAGGAAAGGTTTTTGGGGAAAAAAAAAAAGGGGAAAAAAAAGGGAAAAAAAAAAAGAGAAAATCCCTATTGCAATTCACGATACAAAGTGGCACTTTATTGAGCAACTTTTAGGAATTTTTTACCACTGAAAGCGTAATTTAAATCAAACTTTGCTCAGTGCAGTCTTGGGGGATTGTGTGTTTCATGGTAATAAATTTTTACACAACTTTCCTGGTCTGAAGACGAGGGAAGGAGTCCCGCACGCCGGACACCAGGTAGGTCTGAGCTGCCACGTACTGGAGACCCAAACCCACCTTGCAGAGACATCTGCGGGAGCTCGCTTGCTTCCCGCGGGCCAGCAGAACGCCACCAGCCCACAGCACCCCCGGGCCTTGTAGCCCAAGCATCCCCGGAGGCAGGTGCCCAGGACCCGGGCGGCTTTCCCGGCGCAGGGACTGGCGCGGGCGGTGCGGAGGGAGCAGAGCAGGCCGCGGTGAGCCCACCCCTTCCCCCTCCACCACGTGAGGCCCATAAATGAGGCGGGGAAAAGCTCTCCCCCCTCGGCGGCNCGCCTTTCAGGCTCTTTCAAACCGAGATCGCGGAGGTCACCGTGTCTGCAAACCCCCCTCCTTCGGCCGCTCGGGCCGGGGTGCCAGTGCGGCAAGCTGGAGAGCAGGCACAGCCCATGGGAATCCCAACACTTGTGCCGCCGGCTCCCCCGGCCCGCCCTTCTCCCCCCTCCCCGTCCCGAGGAACCACTGAATGTAACAAATGAGCTGCAATCGATCTGCGGGCACGGGGGAAAATCAAATTATATGGTGCGGCTGGGCGGCCGCGGCCGGCAAAAGGTGCGGGCGGGCGGCGGGCGGGCTGCCGGCTTCCCTCCGCCGGGGAGCGGAGGAGCTGCCAGCCCCAGCCCCGCTCCCACCGAGCCCCGCTCGGCTTCGCCTGCTGCTCCGGGCAGGGTCCTGAAGGGCGGGGGTTCGCTGGCTGCCAGGGGCTGGTCCTGGTCCCACTGAACGCCGTTCTCCGACCGGCACCTCCCTGCCCGAGGGGCCCGACAGCCCCTCGGTCGCGCTGCCGGCCTGCGCGCAGCTTTCCCGGCGCGCAGAGGCGCGGCCGGCTACGGCAAGGCACGTGCGGAGGAACGGGATGGAGCGGACCGCAGCGAGGTCGTGCATGAAAGATCTTTCCTTCCCTTCTGGTGCCGGTTTCAGGTCTCCCCGAACTCCCCTCTAGGGCTGGCAAAGGGAATCGGCCCCTCCCGGCATCGCTGCCGCCGGGCCCGTCCGCACCGGTGGATCCCGGGGCTCGCCGCCCGCGGGCCGCACCGCCCGGCGAGAGGCGAGTCGGGCACCCGCCAGCCTGGCCGGGCAGCACCTGCCGGAGCCGCGGGCTGTGAGCAGAGGGGGTTCAGACGGCGAGCTCGTACCTGAGCCCTTTTCTCGCCCCCCAGACGTGCGTGGGGGGACGGCTCCGCTTGGGAAAAACGCCGAGCAGGGCCGGCGGTTGTCTGCGGGTCCATGGGAATCTGGCCACTTGTGCCGGCCGCAGCCGGGAGGGGGCTGTGCTTCCTTTACAAAAAGAGACACAATTAAGCAAAATGCTCAATGAACATTATAAATGATGTGCAATCGCCTCGCAGATTGCTTAGCAAATCAAATTATATGGTTGCTCACGGATGATTTCCATGTCCTTTAAAACGCAAACAGGTACTTTCTGATTCGGGGGGGAGGAGTGTTGGTAGTTTTTTTCCTAAACAAAACAACAACAACAAAAAAAGGGCAGCGCTTTAAAATTGCGAAGCAATGCCACACGCTGAAAGGCGGCTGTGTGAATATTCACGTTCTCCTTTGTTCGCCCCTCAATTTCACAATAGCTCGGGAAGGGCACGTTCACTGCACTCTTGTAAATTTACCGATCCTTGACTAAAACCGCCAGGCACCTGCTTGGCAAAGCACAAAGCTGCCTACGTTTCCACCAACAATTTACTGTTTCATCAGCTTCTAAATTGACCCGTCAATAGAAGGGCTTAAAGTTAATATCATTTGCATGGACGGAGATGGCCGGGCTCGGGGCTCCGCCGGCTGCGGAGGTGCCAGGGCCGCAGCCGCTCCTGCGGGAGCTGCTCAGGTGCGAGCGGGGCGGCCGTGCCCAGCCTGCGGGGCCAGCCGGAGCTGCCCGGCCAGGCCCGGGGCACGGGGAGGCCGGAGGGAAAGGCACGGTGCAGGGTGGGGGATGTCGGGCGGGTGCTGGTTTTGCGGGACGGGGACGGCGCAGTGACTCCTTTAGCGCAGCGCAGCAGAATGAGACCGCAACAAACCCAACTGGTCCCCGCAGGGAACGGGCTCCTCGAAGGGGCCGTGACCGCCCCAGAAGGCGTGGGCAGCCTGGGAGCAGGGGCTGGCTCCCCGGGCTGCCCGGAGCCCCCGGCTGCAGAACTGTCCCAGTGCCCCCCGCCCGCGCCCCGCGGTACGGGCTGTGTGGTGTCCCTTCTGCTCCCTCGTGGGGAATGGATAAAAAGGGCCACTGGAGGAAAGCAGGACATAAAAAGCACGTTTGATAAGGAGTGTTTTACCTTCCAAGACACAAAACCACTCATGGGAAGCGAAAATGGTTCCTGGAGACCAGGTCCTGACAACACTCCTCTAACGCAGGGTCGCTCATCTGAAACACTACACAAGACTGTCCCCACAAGTGCAGAAGGGTTCGCTGAAACACAGCAGAGCAGGGCACAGCTGATGGAACACTAGTGACTGCTTTACGGTGTAACAAGGGCAGAAGGACTCCCCAACACCAGCTGGCAGGAGGTGCTGATTTGGCTTTAATTTTTTATTCCTGACAATTTCCAATGACTACGAGTCCTATCCCAATGGGTAACAGGGCACTTCTTCATTCTGTTAAGCACCCGTGTTACATCATCTCTTCCACGAATAAAACCAGCTCTAGATTAAGTAGAAAGGAAGCTCTCCAGTCATTGCTCTTTTTGTTGGTTAGAGACTCCACTCATTTTCTATCTTCCTCCCTTGAATTCTTCCCCCCGGTTTATGCCTTTCTGTTCTGGTGTTGGTGTTGGTTCCCATGAAAGACCTCAAGCTCCATGGGATTTTCCCTTAGGTCTATATGCAGTCACCACATTCCTTCTCAGCTCTCATTTTGCCAGGGCAAGCAAAGCAAGCTCAGGATTGGACTCCCCCTTTCTTTATCACCTTTCCCTGCCCTTTTCTCCATATAAGTTAATCTTCTGGGCTAACCAGAACCGTAATGGTACATAGCTGTCCAGGAGAGTTCTCACAGCTCCTTGGAAAATGATGTCAGCATTTGCCTTTCTGCCAAAATCCCTCACTTTGTACTGCAAGGGTTGTATTTACCTTTTTCATGGCCATGTTCCTTCAGTGGCTCATGACCACTTTGTCATTAACTAGTGCCTCAAGGTCTTTTTCCTCCTCTTCCTGGCAAGGACTATCAAGACACGGCCATAGCACACGTTCTTAACACATGTCCCTAAAATGTCCCTAAAGTCTTTCCTTCTTTGCCACTTTGATACTCAGTCCTAGACTGCCTCTGATGATTTTTCAAGCCCCTCGCATGCTGGGATACCTTTTCTGTTCCATGACTGACAAATATTGTTTTCAGTCCTTCTTTTGTTCTACAATTCTTCATGAAAAATTTTGTTTTGTCCATAAGAGCAATGAGATTACTATCCTGGGCCATGGCATAGATCCATGTACCTAAGAGCTCTTGATACACTTCCCTTTCTATCCCTTCCACAAACTTGTCTAATGGCTTTTAAAACTCGAGTAATTTTATTAAAAGTATTACGTACTATTAAGTAAAGCTGAGTTGAAAATGAATGATTCCTGTCTTGGAAAGAGATAAGACTTAGAGATGCAGGAAAAACCAAAGGCTTAAAAGCACCGTAAGGGTCCACATTCCTCAGGAATCTCCCATCAGCTACCATCTAGCCCCACAAGTGTCTCTTGCAAGGAAATACTGTACATTGATGATGTTTTTTTTGAGTAGTCTTAGCTGTAATATGATGTTAAAACTACCTTCATTACTTTTAACAAGAATGGCTGACCTGCCATGGTTGCTCAGTTCCAGGAAAGGGTTTCAACTGCAGATCCCTCAACTCCCACTTCTAAGTGCAGTTATGTTTTTCTCCAGCCCGGAGTTAGACATTTGTTGGCTCCTTACTGAGCCCACTGGGTCTCTCCTACATTCTTTGTTATCACCTGCCTCTCACCATACCAGGAGCCTTGGGGCTGCGTGCCCAGCACCTACAATTTAGCCATTGCAAAACCACATCTCTGCATCCATTTAGCCCTGAGGCTTTTATCTTTGTGGCAAATTATTAACCAAGTCAGGGACACAAAAAACATCTACACAAGGAGATGCTGCATTTCCTTTGGAAGCTGTCCACACATTAAAAGTACTGTTTTGCCTAGCCTGGTAGTCCTTCTCCAGTGCTCACCTTCCGGCAGGCAGGGGAGAACATTGTTCTTTCCACTCCATGAGAAACTTTCTCACAACGAGGGTTGTTTTCATGTCTCCTTTCAGTGACCTCTTCCGGAGACTAAGCAAATCCATATCCCTTCAAGTGTGCACTTTTAAAACATATTAATATTTTTATGCTGTTAGCTGCTAATTTCCCTGTAGCATTTCAAGTGTAGTGTCCAAAACTGGACACTGCACTTAGGCTAAGCCTCACAAGTGCCAAGTAGAGCAGAATAATTACCTCAGTGTTTTACCCAAAACACTTCTGTTAATGTCCCCTCAAATGACATTTGTGTTTCTGCATCTCCCATTTTGCCTAGTGCATAGTTCACAACAGCCAGCTGATCCATTCCTGCACTGCTGCTGCCTTATCTGTTATTCTTCATTTCACAAATCATGCATTTGATCTGTCTTTTGTCCCAAGATTGCATTTTGTACTTGTCTTATTACAGTGCAGCTTATTGATTTCAGGCAAGCTCTCCAATCTGTGAAGATCAATGTGAGTCCTGATCCTGTTCTCCAAATCAAACTCTCCCAGCCAGTGCTCTCTGGAGTTGAATTAAGCACTCTCTTTCCCAGTAGCCTATTTATTGTTGAAAACATTGGGGCTGCAACAGACACCTGCAGGACTCCACTTGGCACACCCAGCTTTAACAGTGAATTGTGGATGAGCACTTTCATATGATTCAAACATTGTATGCTCATTCTAATGCCTATTTTATTTAGATCTCATTAAATGGTTTTGCTTATAAGAAGAGTAAAGGCTTTGGACACTAACGAAGTTGACATATATTACATCTCTCTCGTTACACACTTGGCTAGTTAGTCCTTCAAATAAGGACACTGAATTAATTTGAATGGTATGTTCTTGATTAATCCATGCCGATATGTTTTACTGCCTTCTTATCACTTATGTGCTTACAAATTGATTAATAATTGACTCTTATTATCATGGTTACACTGATGGATTTATACTTCCCAGGATCCTCTCCTTTGCTCTTTTTTAGGCTTGTAAACACATGCCTCTGGCATCAACGTCCTCAAGCAAGTCACTTAGCGTGTGAGTCCTCATTAACTTCATCAAGTCAAGAGCTGGGTGCTAATTAGGAGGGGGATTCAGTCCCTTACACAGAGCAATATGACATATATGGTCTAATACCATGTTAAGTGCTACATACTACCCAAAACTATGTAATACTTGGGGCTTGCAGATGTGACACAGGATCAACAGGAGACTGGCGCCTTTCTGGAGGCTCAGCTGGAACTTCCGTGCAGGCTATCCATATGGGATACCTGAGATCATCTAGAACAGGATAGAGCATCTGCATCTATGTTAAAGTAACTGCCCTCCTAAGTGTAAGGTGTTCATTAGTAGTCAAGAGTAAAAGATGGGTACAACAAGCCACTCTCAGAAGGGAACTTTTTAAAGGTGGAGTCTGGTGGCCATTGAAGATGCCACTCTTGGTTCACTAGCAACAGAAGGAACTGAAACAATTTACTTTCAAGTTAAAGGATTAAAATTTCGGCAGCTACATGTTTCTCAAGGCATTCTGCCATTTAAATGATTCAAAAGCCTAAGAAGAGTTTTGAAGTACTCAAGCGCCTTGCACTCAGTCTGGCCCATGTTTAGTCTGGCTGATTTTTCAGCACTACTGAAGATGTGCCATGTAGGAAGTTAATTACTTCAAATACTTCTAGACAGTCTTTACCTGCTTATAGGTCTCTAACAATTGCCAAGAGAACCTCCACTGTTACTTTAGCTTGGGTGTTTTTGTTGATTCAGAGGAATCCAGGGTTTTATAACTCAGCCCTACCTATTAAATGCAGAAAACAGACTTTTGTCTATCCTCAGGGGAGGATAACAGACGAAAGCTTGCAGGGCACTCTGATCTGTGGTAACAGAGCCCCATGCATCCAAGGCAGATACATTAAGTAGTACAGATTAGGAAACTGGAAATTTGCATGAGCCAGGATAAGACCTCCCTCCAAATCTACAGACAGGACACCAGTGGCAAGACATGCCTAACACAACAATATGCATTACACATGTGCAATAAATTTGGAAAACAGCAAATATCACATCAGATGACAATTTTTTTGTCTTGTTTGGTTTGGTTTTGTTTGCTTTGCTTTGTTGTTGTTACCAAAACTCTCAAGAGCTCTTCTGGACATAGCAAGTCCCAAAGGTGTGTGAGCAGTGCAAATGCCCCGCTTGCATTCACTTAGGCTCATCTGATGTACAAGACCTTTATGATCAATTATAGCTGAATGAATGAATGAATAAATGACGTAGAATATGTGTGAGAAAGGGATAGCTTGAGAAAGCAGCTTTTCCATCATCTGTGCCTTTATTTGCAAGCTGTCAGAAATCTGTAGGAAAAGTTCCACTGCCAGTATCTTACAGGCTGTTTGACTTAATCCATGCCTCCATCGGCTTCCCAATAAACAGAGCCAACAAGGAGTTATCAGATCCAAATGAGCTGCTGCAATTTCCCACCCCAGCATGGGGACTGAACCTGAATTACCCTAGGCCACCTGTCCCCCCTCACCACTGCAATGTACAGTAGAGGGATTTAGGCCATATTTGTAATCTTTTGTCTGCAGCCTCGTTGTTTGGGTGGGGCTGCACCTGTTCATGGCGAGTGGGAATCCCTTAATTATGGTTGTGGGACTGGGCAGCGAGAGCTGGCCCTGTGCACTGGCACACAAAGGCTTAGGGCAATGCGTGTGAATTCAGTGCCCTCTTTTTGCCATGCCAGCATTCATTGCAAATCCTCCATAGGTCTTCACGGCTCAGCTCCTGCATTCCCAGGGCTTCTGCCTGGTGTTTCACACACCAGATTGTCCTCTCTTTAGAGAGCAGAGATGCTGCCTCCCTTAATTTTGGATCCCTGGGGACTGCAATTGTTTGGGAATAGCAGCTGAGGGACAATAACATATTTTAGGGTGTACTTTCGGTTATAACATTGCCAGTTCTTTGCTGTTATCAGGTACAAATGGAGTTTACCTGATGAACATATCCCCATTTCTTTGAAGGGCCATGTTAATAATGATAGATTGAGCCACAAGACACATCCAGGTTACACACTCTAACGAGTCCTCAGAGATGCTGTTATCCATGGTGTCAATCCAGGCTGGGGATGAACAGACCAAGAGCAGCCCTGCCCAGAGGGGCTTGGGGGTGCTGCTGGGTGAGAGGCTGGACATGACCCAGCCATGTGCACTCACAGCCCAGAGAGCCAAACGTGTCCTGGGCTGCACCAAAAGCAGCGTGGGCAGCAGGGCAGGGAGGGGATTCTGTCCCTGCTCTGCTGAGACCCCACCGGCAGTGCTGCATCCAGCTCTGGGATCCGCAGGACAGGAAGGACATGACCAGTTGGAGCAAGTCCAGAGGAGGCCATGAAGTTTATTAGAGGGATGGAGCACCTCTCCTATGAGGAAAGGCTGAGAAAATTGGGATTGTTCAGCCTGGAGAAGAGAAGGCTGACTTAATTGTGACCTTCAAGTACCTAAAGGGAGCCTACAAGAAAGATGGAGAGAGACTATTTACAAGGGCATGTAGTGATAGAACAAGAGAGAATGGCTTTAAACTGAGTGTAGGTTTAGATTAGACTTTAGGAAGAAATTCTTTACTGCAAAGGTGGTGAGGCTCTGGAACAGATTGCCCAGAGAAGTCGTGGATGCTCCATCTCTTGAAGTGTACAAGGTTGAATGGGGCTCAGAGCAACCTGGTGCAGTGAAAAGGTGTCCCTGCCCATGACAGGAGGGTTGGAACTAGATGATCCTTTAGGTTCCTTCCAACTCAAACCATTCTATGATTCTGTGATGTGACCCCAATCTTTTCCCTCAGTCATCCCAGTTACCTGCTGAAACCCCTGTCCATGCCACCTCACTTCAGTGGGTACCTCATTCCTTTTCTCCCCCGCCCTATAATGTGCCTGGAGTCACCAGCACCTTGTTCTCCTTCCATACCCAAGATTTGCCCCTCTTCATTTCAAATGTTACTGTCTCTCACCAAATGCCAGCAGAGAAGATACTGATGGCACAGCCAGCCCCCACTTTTTAATTCCAGAGGCAAATGCCACACAGAGCTTTCAAGACTACTAATAATTTTGTGTCTGGACCTGCACTCTGGAATGGAAGTGTGACCTGTTCAAAAGGAAACTATGATGCACCTGGCTGCAAAAATCGACCAAGCTTCCGTTAAGTGTGAACACAGACATCCCCGAAACTCACAACATAACAGTTTATTCCACCTTTTTCCAGGCCAGCTCCCCAGATTCCCCATGGGAAAAGCCGTCCAGGAGCGGGAGCCTCGGGGCTCTGCCGCCACCTCGTGACGCCGCTCGGAGCCGCCCGGGAGCGGCGCTGGGATGGCTCCGCCGCCTGGAACACCGTGATGCGACTGAAACAGCCCTGAAAACTGGAAATGTGCTTTCTCTCTAGTTGTCGCTAAGAACGGCGCCCTTCATTTGCTGTGCTGCTGCCCCGAGAGGTGCATGTCTGTGGTCGCAGCCCACAGGGGATGCCCTTCAGCCGCGCTGATTCAGGGTGAGGGCTGGGGCTGGTACCGGGGAGCGGTGCCGAGTCCTGCTGAGAACGGCTCCTGTGAAGAGAACGAAAAAGGGGCTTAACTGGTGCCCCCTCCATCTCGGCAGAGCACCTGGACACCCCCTCCTTCCTTGCCCCTTGGCAGCGTGCAGATGAGGGACCATCCCTCAGTACCTTCTTTGAACCTGTTGTAATAGCCACAAGGATAACTGGGGTTGAGAGCCAGCTGTTGCTGGGCTTATATGACAAATGAGAGATTCAGATGTAAGATTGATAGTAATTAGATTGCCACCTGCTATCGCTTTAATCCGTATCCCAGATTTTTAATTGTTAAGGGGGGGCAGTTGGCACATGAATACATGAGGACGATCTTGTAAGGCACAAAGCATTAGGACTGTATCCCAGGCATCACAATTAGGGTTGCCTGGTTTTTGGTTTTAGTCTCCACTGTGAATTTTGGCCTAAGTTTTCAACACTTTCCTCCTGAGTTTTCTAGGACTTATGCACTTTGTCCTTCCATCCATCAATTTCTTAATTTGTTTGTTTGTTTGTAGCAAATGCAGACAATTTCATTTTAGGCTTGGACAGCACTTTCCATTTTGGCTTCCTGACAACCTTCTGTGTCAAGTGGCCTGCATTCATTGGCATTGTGTCTAATTTTCATCAGGTTCCTCTCTGAGGTCTATTCCTCCTGGCTGTTACCCAGGTGAGCAGCACTGCTGCAGTCAGTGATAATAGCTGTCAGTAATTAATACTTAAACAGTTTTGTAGGGTTGGGGCTTAATTCTTCCCCCTGCTTTGGATAGCACTCTACTATTGGATAGCAATCTACTATTGGATAGCAATCTACTTTCAAGTCACGCTTCATCAGAAGAAGAGAACACCAAGAATTCCAAAAGGTTTGCTATCAGGTTCCACAAAGGGATATGCTTGGGAGGAACATGTTGGTTTTGTTGGAGAGACACACAAAATAGACTACGATTTGCATAAGGAGCTGAGAGATGAGAACTGAATGAGGGGTGGAGGGAAGGAGTTTCATTGACTTCAAAGAGTATTGGATCAGATTCATGCAGACCATCTGTAATTTCCTTTGATGCACCAGCAAACTGGAGATAACAAGCCTCTCTTCTCTGTACATGCCCTGTGTAGGGCATTATGTGAAGAAGGACTTTGAGCTTGGCAATGGCACAAGCCATTTTTAGAAGAGAAAGTAGGTCCATCTAATATGTTCGGGGGAAGCTGTTTTTTCGAGGTGGTTGAATGTTGCAGCAGGTTTGGAAGCAAACGTACCCTAGAGGGCACTGCAGAGCAGTCATTTGAGTCGCAGTGTGTTTCGAGGGAAAATTGTCAAAACATTTCGAAATATTAGACTTGAGGTGACTCTAAGTAGTCATTGTCCATCTCTCTCCAAAACCACCAACCATATGCCATACCTCCACAGAGCACGATCCCAAAACTCTGCCCTGTTACCTTTCTCAGGCTTTCTCCTTCGTGCTACACCCTCCACCTCATATTCCCACCTACTCCCTCCACCACACCTCATCCCGTGAGGTCTTCCTGCTGTGGAGTGCCCAATCTCACCATCCTGTCTGCATCACATCTCCGCAGCATGCACAAGCTGCCCCCTCACCCTGCCATAGTTCCATCAAATAGCTTTGTTTCCTTTCTCCATCCAGAAGAATGGTTCTGATGGCAGACAGGAATAGGTTCTTGCAGTGGTTGCCACAGGTTGGGAAGTCATCACAAGCACAGCCGAACACCTCTAATCAGCTGTAGTTATCTGTGGAGAGGTGCTTACGGGGCTTTGTTAAATACTATGGTATGGGTGGATGGAGGAGTTTTTCTGCCTTTTTGGAGAAGTTCATCCGCTATTTCCATTCCGGCAATGTTTATCAATTGGCTGTTTCTGGCTATTCTTGAAGCAGGTGTAGAGCAAGAAGGTGAAATCTTGCAGAAAAGATAAATTGGCACAGGGGTAATAGAAATAAAAATAGCAACAGGACCAAAATAATAAGCCATCATAAGCATTTCTACAGCCCTTTTCATCTGTGCATATAAAACAATTTGCAAGAGCTAAAAGAATCAAGCCTCTCAGCAGTGCTCATACACCGGAAATATGCATTTTCTTTCACCTATTTCTTAACTGCTGTCACCCCTGAATTAGGACAGAGAAGCCGTTCATTGCTCAAGGCAACGATGCCTGGCGATTTAGGGTGTGAGAGGCTAACTCAAACTGTAAGACAAGGCAGCATTTAGAGTCTAGAGTTGGCCAGGCCACTGCCTTACAAAAAAAGCCATGGATCTTTAACACCAAGTGGTCAGGCCCTCAGTTTGACGTCTCAGCTGATAAAACAGGAAAGGTGAAAGCAGGGGCAGAACCAATCTTTTAACAGCTGGCTATAGGAGAAGACAAATTTGTAAACTGAAAGAGGGACAAAGGAAAAACATTTACCCCCCGCTTTTAATAGAGATTCATTCATAAAACTTAAGTGAAGGCTACAAGGTCATAGAAAGTTACATGTGATCCAGTTTTGGAAAATGCCTTTCTTACAGACTAAGCCCAGAGGCAGAGGCTATTTGAGCTATTGCTGAGGAGAAGTGTCATGGAGGCCCCTTTTTTCCTTCTCTGGGGGCCTAAGGAAACTCCAGTGAGACATATTGTACATTACAAGGTTTAACGATCTTTGTTCATAATGGATCCAAGCATGAATACCCAAGTGCATTCAGGAGAGGCCCAGGACTAAGAGGTAAAATGTAAAGCCTGAAATAGGGAGGGAACATTTTCTAGATTGGGATAGGGTCATTCCTGGGGCAGTGAACGTATGCGGGTTCATCTTGCACCTGGTATTCTGATTAACAGTGAGGTCAATCTCCTGAACTTACCAAGCATGAACACCTGCTTCTAGCACTGCTCATATCCTAGCCCTTCACAAGGCTTTCTCCTTCAGTAATCCCAGAAAATGCATAGGCATCCAATGCCTCTGTCAGAACTATCCCCAAGAGACTTTCACACCAGGGAGGATTTATCTCAGCTCTCCCATTTCTGAGACCTCAGTCAGTTCTTCAGCTGACACCCACCAGCTGTGTTATCATCCTTCAGTGCTGACTCCTCTGAAAAGGAAAACATGAATTCTCATTGTCCCTGACTCCAGCACCTTCCTCTGTGTTGCCTTTGCCTCTTTCTTAGTAATTGGGCAACAGTTGCTGTTCTTTCCTGTTCCTTTTCCTGCTATTGCAAGATGTCTGGATCCATCTTTTGATCTTCCACAAATGACACCTGAGCAAAGATGACCTGGCTGTGGTCCCCATTTCTATATCTCATGTATCAGTAATACAGCAGGGCATCACAGCCTTTGTTTCCTGAACAAAGAAGGCTATGCAAGAATCCCTTATGACTTTTTTACCGTCTTTTTCCTGATTTATGTGGCAACTCCTCTGCCCCTGATGAGTTTTTCTGGAAGTTGCTTTGTCAATGTTGTCAAGCTGTGTGTGCAAAGCAGGCGAGCAGGATGAGCACAGCCAATGTTTGCTCTGGCAGGGGATCCGACCCCCGGAGCCTGCCTGGGATCCAAGCTCCGGAGCCGGCCCGGGATCCAAGCTCCGGAGCCTGCCCGGGATCCAAGCTCCGGGAGCCTGCAGGGGATCCAAGCTCCCGAGCCTGCCCGGGATCCAAGCTCCCGAGCCTGCCCGGGATCCAAGCTCCCGAGCCCGCCGGCCGGATCCCCGCAGGCACCCCCGGCACAGGCGGGGAGCCGCTGACTCGGACGTGGCTGCAGGACCGTGTGCTTGCTCATCTCTCGGGCACCACGGGGACTGAACTGAGTGTGGAGCTCGGAGGGTTCAGGCACTAGGTAAGGGTGAGCGCAGTCAAGAAAGCCAGAGCCCAGGGAGGAGGAGCGAGGAAGGATACCACAGAGCGACAGAAAAAAAAAAATAACACCACAACAAAAGAGAAGACAGTAAAAGGGAGCGCAATAATGGGCATGCATTTCCCTTTCTTCTGCCCCATGGCAAGCTGCCAATCTCTTCCACACAAATTCCTCAGTGCTACTAAAACAAGTCCCCATGGACACACCTGCCTTGAGACAAATTCTTTTAGTCTTGAAAAATTCTGGGCACTTCTTCAATAAAAAGCTTTGCTTTTAAACTACTTTGCCTTTGTGAATTTTGGCAACAGCTCACACTTGGAGAGCTTTTGAGAACCCTTTCTGTAATCAGATTTCCCTGCCCTGCCCCAGGGGACTGTGGGCGAGTCACTTCCCACAGCTGTCCCTAAGCTTCCAACTCTGTGACGTGTGGCTCACCACTACCTCAAAGGGCTGGGGCGAGGCATCATTTGTGTGTGAAGAGCTGTGAAATCCATGAGGGTGGCGGGTGCTGAGAACCACATGACACGCTGTGAGGGTAGTGTTACCATCAGCTCATCACTCGGGTGTGGCAGGAGGTGGGGCAGGCACAGGAGTACGGTTTAAAACACTTCACTGCCCAGTGCAAAAAGTCATGAAGTGAATGAAATAGGAGGAAGTGGTGTCATGTGGTGACAGGACTTATTTCTTCTACACAGTAGGGTCAGGGTTTAAGATCAGATAATACCAACGTGTTTAGAAGTACTAGCTAAATACTCAGAAAAAAAGCAAAACCCAAGGTGAGACTTTCCCAGTTCCTTCTCATTCTGAGAGCTCTCCTGAGCTACCTCATGCTGGAGATGTTTAGGGGTGGCAAAAATCCTGCGTTTGCACTGAGAACAATGTCCCTTCTTTTCGTGTTCTGACCAAAATCAGACTAGGCTGTCCACAAGCATAAAAAAGAACGCAAATTATTTGCAGCATGGTGCAATAGAAAAGAGCATCACTACAATTCTTTGGATACATGACTAAAATAACCGGCATTATGATTTCTGCCCATTCTGATTTTCTTCTGAGTGAAGTTTCTCTTAATATGGGAGTAACCTGCTCCTTCTTTCCTATTTTCTCTCTTTTTTTTTCTCTAGTTTCTAACCAAGCCCTCACCACATTTGCTCTGAGAAAAAGGTCAAGTATTGCTCTTTATGAGCCAAGTTGCCTGTGTTGGCTTAGATTTGGTTTTAATATCATAGCTGGAAAAACATATGCTAAGTTTACCTCCTCTCTTTTGACAATTTACACCCCTCTCCCCCCTAAACAATCAAATACCAAGACAAGTTTTGAAAAAGTAGGGTCAGAAGATATGGATGATGTTGTGAGCCATGCAGAGTCTAATTCTGGCTGGGCTGCAAGTTTAATTTGAAATCTTGAGCAAGTCAATTAAATTTTTCTCATCCAGTCTTCCCTCAGTAAAAGAGGGAATAGTTGCTTGCCTTGTAGAGATGCTATAAAGACTAAGAAAGTCGTTAAATAGTTTATTTAAGATGTAAAAATCTCTTAAGAATTATGTAGAAACCTCAATTAGGATTTATGAAAAGGCTATTTAAAAACACAATGGGATAAAAAGTATCATCACTGAAACTAATTAATGAAATAACCATGGTAAAAAACTCCTCAGATATGAAGGATGGAACATAAATCTGCAGTTGCCTGGCAGAGTATATTCCACTCAGAAAAGCAACTGCTCTTTAGTCACTATGGTGGAACAAAGTAAGTGCCAATACAGGAGGAAATTCTTACAGCCTATGATACTCTTTGATAATGCCTTCGTTTATTATTGGTCTTTATTTTTCATGATCTTACAACACTTTGGGCCTTTAGTAGGGATCTGTCCTGGTGTGGTTGGTACCACAGACACAGAAGAAAATGCAGTGCACTGTCCCAAGGAGCTTTTGGTCAGAGGTCCCAAATGTCCAACAGTTTACATCCCACTGAAAGGTGATGTGCCATTGTTCTGATTTTACACACGTTGTCAAACTCTCCTCTTTTCCTCTGTTTCACACGAAGCAGAACAAGGCTGCCTGTCTCAGTGTCTGGTTTCTCGGGGGCTTTGCTGTGTTTGCCTGGTGGCACACAGTGCAGTGCAGGTCAGGTGCTGCTCTCGAAGCTCTGGACCTGTTCACACGATTACGGATCAGAAACACTGCACAGGCTGAACTGGGGCCTTCCAGGACTCTTTCCTCAGGTCATGCTGCTGTATGAGTGAGGAGGCACCAGCTGCTGCTCACCCCGAACATCCAGTTGCATACAATAATGTTTGTAGGTGTGAAATAAATGTGCTCTCTGCTCTGGCAAGCTCCCTCTGTCAGTAGTAGCTACTAACTTGCCAGTTTACTAAGAGTTATCTCCACCAACCATGTCTATCCCTCCAAGGTACTAAACTGAGTGTGGTTTGCACATAGGCCTGCGTGGATGCTCATTTTGTCAGCTTCATGGTCTGTTTTGTTTGTATGGCACTTTCATCCGTAAAAGGTGTCAGTGACACCTGGAATCTCTGGGGACAGGAAAAAAACCAGGTATATTGCCAGTTCTGTTCTCCTTTTGGCCACTTGCAGAAATTAGGAGTATTTCCATTGGTATCCCAGCCAAAAGTCACTGTTCTAAGGCAGGCGCTGGCTTTTCCCACCAGCATTTGGCTGAACACAGGAGTCCACGTGGGAACACCTTCCCCCTTTCTGTGAGAAACCTCTCCTGTTGGGAAAGGCAAGGAGAAGAGAGAAGGCTGCCTGACTAAAGAATGCCTTTAAAGGTCAAATAACCTTTCCAGTAGCTGTGCCATAGATTTTAAGACAAACAAATATACAAACAAACAGTGGATGAAAGTGTATCAGGATAGGGGGGCACATGAATTCAGATAGTGCCAAGACAGTGATCTCTGTACAACCTGTGAAGGCTCTTGAAAGCAGAGACCTGGGCAGGCTGGGCATGCACAGCCTTGTCAGAGCAGACAGAAAATACAATGGGTGATGCAAGGGCAACCCTGAGAGGCAGAGCATGATGTAGCACAGGCACAGCAAGCAGCGTCCTGGGGCTGTTAACTGATGGCCTCTGATGGTGCCTCTGATGGCAATGGGACTGCCACCAGCTGTGACACTACACAAAAGCAGTAGCACCAAGGGCCTGCTTCATTCATGCTGCTTCACACCTCTGGTGGGCTTTGTGCCGTTCTGGTTTAGGTTGGCTGTAATAATCATTGTCTCTATGATGTTTTTAAAAGTTATGGAAGTGTAGAGTTGCGCTGTAGAAAGCACAGGAGAATGAAAAACCACAGAGCTCCAAGACAGAAGCAGCAGAAGCAAATTCAGTGCAGTAGAGGTCCATTTTCTGAAGACATTAAACAGCTTTAAGCCTACACTAGTAAATGAACACACCCTTTTTATCACTGAGGCAACCAAAGTGGGGAGAATGGAAACAGGCTGCTGTAGGTAAAGCCAAATGAGATGTTGCCTAGTAACTCTCAGCAGGGAAGCATTTAAACCCCGCCAGTTTAGTGAAGCTGATGTTCTGAGTCAGAGATTATTTTCTCTGGAAAAAATTCTGAAGGAAGGAAAGCTCAAGTTAACAGATGTAGGATTTATTTTGCTGTTAGGGCAAGCCATAATGACAATGCTTGGGAGAATGCAGAAGTATTTACAAACTTGTACAAGGAAGAACAGACAAGGCATCACTTTACCAAACCTGGTCTTTGATGCAGATTTATTTTCCCAAAACACAGTAAATTTCATATTAATTTTTATTTTTGGATTCTGAAATACACACGTGATAACAGAAGTCTGACAATATTACACATATCATTACATTACCATCATATATTTGCTGTAAGAGAAGTTTCCGGAGCAAACCCTATTTCAGCTCTGTTACTGGACACCAACTCAAAATAATTGATTTAAAATAAGAAAGATTCCATGTCTCCACTGGTTCCATTGCCTAAAATAGTTTTAATTAGGTCCTCCATCAGGACATTGCTTTTATGGGTTCATAGAAAAGTCACTTGGCTCAGCTAAAGGTCTCTCATATCGGGGGAAAAAAACCCCTCAGACCTTATTTGAAGATTCATGTTATTTTTGCTTCACTTTGGAAGGATATGATGATTTTACAGAAGTATAAGCTCTGCCATGATCAGCCATGTACATCTGTGTTCCTAAGGGCCACAACGACTGTTCAGAAAAGGCAGTCAGGTTCAGAAGAGCACCTCATTGCAGCAGCCTCAATACAATTAATGATGATAGCCGTGAATGTGAACTATTGCACAGGTGTTTTTTTTAAATAAAAAAATACAATAAGCAGATCAACACATCACACTAAGCATGAAAAGATAGACTGCCAAAGAGTTACAACAAAAGTATGTATTTTATCAACAATTATAACAGCTGGAAAACAAAGCAACTGTAGCATAAATACTAAAATTTGAGTTAATATATTAAAAGCATGAGATTTTTTCACAAGCATGCTGTATGAGCAGAGAAAGAATGTTCTGCAAGCCAGAGAGAGCCACTTCTCACTGACCAGAGCCTGGTTTGAAGTTTAATGAAACACTGTTGATACAGAACCTCTGCCCAGAAGGTGTGGGTCCATCATCAAACACATGGCCTAGATGGGCATCACACTGCAACAGAAATTATTACCATTTTATTATAGTATTGTCACAGAATGACTGAATCATTAGGTTGGAAAAGACCTCTCAGTTTACAGAGTCCATCTTTGACTGATCACCACCATGGCACTAAGTGCCACGTCCAGTTGTTTCTTGAACACCTCCAGGGATGGTGACTTCACCACCTCCCTGGGCAGTCCATCCCAATGTTTAACAACCCTTTTCATGAAGAAATTCCCACTAATGTCCAGCCTGAACCTCCCCAGTACAGTCTGAGGCCACGTCTTCTTGTCCTGTCTCCAGCTGCCTGGGAGAAGATGCCAACCTCCACCTGGCTGCACCCTCCTTTCAGGCAGCTGTAGAGAGCA
>VZRO01000011.1:495071-578877 GCA_013397915.1 Daphoenositta chrysoptera | reverse complement strand
GTGTGTCTGCAAACTGACTGAGGGTGCCCTCGATCCCCTCATCTGGATCCCTGATAAAGATATTAAACAGAGCTGGTCCCAGCACTGAGCCCTGGGGAGCAGCACTGGTGACCAGAAATCATTGTTATTGCATTATTACCACTGCAATTACAGACCAATATTATGCTGTTACCTAATGTACCTATCCTGAATTAAGAAACTTTTATGATTAAATTACTGTTGAGCTATGTGAGTGGAAGATTCCTGGGGAGTGACAAGGAATCACATCTGGTCACTGGGCAAGTATCTGCTCCCAAACAAGCAGATCCCAGAAGAGCAAGTCAAAAGGTATTAATGCCAGAAAGTATCGGAAATAAATGAGAGGATCTAGACATCTCAATATACCATGAAAATACCAAGTTAATTAGTAAGTCACTGTAGGTCATTCTCACAGATCAACTAAGGATTCCCCTCTCAAATTACTGAGGTGAATAAATTAGACTCAGTACAGCTATCAGTGACATAATAAAATTGGAGGGTCTTCAGCTGGGGTTCTTGAAGGTGCTTGCTGCATATGGCTGCAAATGTGAATTCTACCAAGATAACAGACTGCAGGAAATTCTTGTTATGTTTGCATATGTATCTAAGCCTGCTGCAAGCACACTGAAGGACAGCATTAACAATCTTAACAGTTTAGAAAAACAGACACACACAGACATAAAAATGTCTGAGATACAATTCATTAATTCATTACAAATCTGAGATACAATTCATTAAATTCAATTGCATACCTTTGTACCTTAACAAAAGTAAGAAACAGATTCAGGATGGGGAAGAAATGGTTAGGGGTGGCAGTTCTTTACAAAAAGAACCTGGGTGTTACAGCAGATCCCAAAATAAATGCGTCTGTGTAATACGGGCTGTGGAAACGTAAAGGTGTAAGGACAGGAACACCATTTCTAACACACCTGAACAGCCTCTAACCCGTGCTGCAGGCTGGGCCCAGCTGCAGTGCTATGTCCAGCCTTGCACTCTACTTCAAGAGGGAGAAGGGTCAATTGAAAAGAATGCAAAACACAGCAACAGGATGATCAACACACTAAAAAGTACTGCATAAAAAGGAGTGGTTGAAGGAACTGGACCTTTCTAGTCTAGAAAAGAGATGAGTGAGGGAGTCAAAATAGCAAGAAAAAATAGAAGGGTGGCTTCTGTGAAACAAGAGAATCCACAGAAAATAGCTGTGGAGATGCAGGGCACAGCCAGCACCCTGGAGGGCAGATAATAATGGCTGCAAATGGCTTCAGTGGCTGCTGTCTCAATCTCGGCATACTTTAGGAACATCTACAGCAAATATTTAACAAGACTGAATGAGGAAGAACTGTCCCTGTGATGGGCCAAATGCATGGACCCTCTCTCAGAGTCTCTTCTACTGTCTACTGCCACACCTTGCAGCACCCCTTGAGTAAATTTTCCGTCTGAACTCCAGCCTTTGGCTATACATGCACAACTGCTTTCCCCAGTCACATACTTTTCTTCACCCCAGGCTGAGAGAGAATGGCTCCAGTGATACTGTATTTCTCACTGCTGTATTTAGGTAGATTGGTTCATGGGCACAACCAAAACTTATCTGCTAAGATTGGTGTCTTTGTGTATCATCTCCAAAATAAACATACCTGTTTGCAGACAACTTCAGTTCTAGTTGATCCCAGTGAATTATCTGGTCGTCTCATTATATTGGTGTTGCTTTCATCTCTGCCACAAGCACCATAAGCCTCAGAAAAAGATGGCCATCCAGTCCCAGAATTGTACTTCTTCTCTGAGCTGTAGTGGAAACCAGATCTTCTTGTTAATTAATAAGATGTTACAAAAGAGTCTGCTTCTCTAAAGACCATTGGCTTTTTCCCTCATTCCTGTACTGTAGTAATATTAATAATATTTGGTACAGTAGAAGTTTTCTCATTGGCATCAAACTATGCTAGAAACTCTTTTCCAAAGGGAATTCTCAATCAACTCACAACAGGAGATTTTGCCTCACTGTTTCTATGTATTTCTATGTATTTCTATGTATTTCTATGTATTTTATAAAGCCTGGAAAAGGGTTTTATCTGACAACTATGCTATAGTAACGTTATGCTATAGTGTTCAGCTGAATTACACCTACAGAGTTGCAGTTTGAAGCCTGGACCAATCCAGTAATCTCAGAGAAGAGAGTTTACAAGAAAAAATGAAGAACAGACAAAGGCTGGGCTGTCCCACCAAGCCAGGCTCGTGCCTGATGATGATGGAGGCTTTGTCTTGCAGTCAGCCATCAAGCTGGTTTGGAAAATCAAACAGAGCCTTGTTCAAACCATCAATCAAGCAATGACAAATCCTCACAGCACAAAGATCTGCTTTTCTCAAGAGATAATCGCAGCCATAAGAAACAGCACAACAGACTGTCAGCTTGTGGGTGCCTCCTGTTAACATCCAGGGTGACCAACACTGTTTAGCTGCACATTAAAACCTAGAGCGTACTGGCAAATATGATCAGAAGATATTTTGGGGATTTGGTATAGAAATTAGATAATCCCTCCTATTTAAAATTGTGCAAGCTTTGACAGCAATATGAACCTTCTTTTATCAGAGAGGGACCTAGCGTGAGTTAGAACAAGAAACGACGATAGGCTCACATATTTCTCAGATAAGTAGTCTGGAGACTCACCCCAACCCTTTCCTCTCGATTTCCCATGTTTTTTTCCCAGTTTCACAAACCCCATGCTCTTACTGGCATCTAGTGGTGAATGGAGACATCAACACCAGTAGCAGCTCTTGATCAAGGGGATTAAAACGTTAGTTAAGACAGAATTTAAAACAAAGTATGTAGTTTATAGCATGTATATTTGGTGGGTTATTAACACAGTGAACAAAAATCTGAAAATATTAAGTGCAGTGCCTTTTAGAAAGATAAGGCAAACAAACTGGGCAAAAAGCTTAAAAAATCCAACCCAAAGAAGAGTGCATGAGTCAGCATTCTTATAAACAACTGTACAGGGCTGTCATTGCGTAATGCAGCTGGGGAAATAAAAGAAGATTTGCAAGCACAGAGTGACCAAAGGCTAGTTTCTGTGTGGGCTGGTGCTTAGCCCTTTACATCAATGCACAAACAGCCATGAGAAATGTTCTTCTTCCTCTCCTCTCCATAAAACTGGAGAGAAATAGGACACAGCACAGGAGCAGCTTGCTCTGAAGCAAATGCAGTTTGCAGACTCTGTGTTTGTGCATCAAGGTCCTTTGGGCTCCAGGCCTGTTTCTTTCCAGCCAAAGAGGGCTCCCTGCTTTCCCTGCCACAAAACCACACAAACACTGTGCCTACCAGCCACAGAGTCCCCACAAACAACCTGGGGGACACAGATCCATGCATGGCTTCTGAGCTTCCCTGACATACATCTGTTTGTTTCTTTTTTTAATCAAAACTCTTTATTTTTTGACACAGGGATCCTTATGTTTATTCACACAGATAAAAAGATGCTCTCTGAAAACCCACAGAGTCAAGGAAGGTCTTTAACACTGTGTAGGTTTTGTATCTGACTCTGTCCCTTACATGCCATTCGCAATACTTAAGTTTATTGTAGATGTTTTCCACTGCTAAAGGAACAATCTTTTGAGCTGTTAAACTAGCTCTCAACAGAAATGGTCTCTGTGTGGTTTTATTAACAGTAATATCACTTAGATTCCCTAATAGAAACATTTTAGTACCCAAAAATATTGCTGTTCAAGATCATATTTGTCCTTTGAAGTATTTCACCACTTAATTTATGGATAAATGGACTTTCCCTAAACATATGCATTAGATTAGCCTTCGACACACCATTCCTCCAGCACATGTCATTTACTTTGATCCCTCTTTCAGTCGTCCTGGATGGAATCCAGATAATTCTAAAAAGTGCTTTTTGCTGTATGAATCTCAGCTGTAGGTTTATGGTTTGATGAAGGTTTGAGATTTCATTAAAGCACAACAATTTGCTATCTTAAAAGGTTTGGGGTTTGTTCCATGTATTTCCACCTCTTTCAAATGAATATTTGGTAGCAGAAGGTAATAAATTCTGGTATAAATGTATACACACATGTTTCAAAGAAGGAAGAAATACTTCATGTTTACCTGTAGCTAATGATCTAATGCATTTGAAAAAGAAAGAACATTTTTAATGGACTAGGAAATAAATATGATGAATGAATCTCTTACCCAATACCATTTCTCCCACTCATTTCTAGTGTTCTCCACAGCATAATTCCTCCATAGAAAATATCTTTTCAGACCATTTTGCACAGTTAATAGTTTCCAATTGTCTTACAAGGCTTTTTTTTTTTTTCTTAAAGCTTGGCTTTTTTTGTCTGTGAGGCTTAGCATTATCTTGTGCTGCAAAGAAAAGTTCTTATATTCTCTGAGAGCTGGATAGTGCAAAAGGCAGCCTGAATGTTTGGTTATATTGCTGTTTTGTTACTAGTTTAGCAACAGAAGCAATTCCCTCCAGTGTTTGTCTCTCTTCATGTTGGTCTGTCAATATCTGTCGTCTAATATAAAAGATGCCTTAATTGAAGGAATATCTGAAGGAATTGAAGGAACTCCTCTACAGCTTAGTAATTTACAATTTTTCTACTTTATCTCAATTTTCCAGAGGTATTTTTAGGTTTTATATTTGTCTTCAGAATGTTTTGTAATGCTGAGCTAACACCAGAAATAAATTTATTTAGAAGTGTTCATTAGCAAATCTTTACAGAAAAGTATAGATTTAAGCAAATGCACGTTTAAATAACAATAGCTTTCTGCACTTGGCCAAAGGAAAACTAATTCTACACAATTGTCATATAATTGCTTAGTTTAGGTTTATTTTCAATACATCCATTACATTTTCCCCTCCTTTCTTACTATCCAGATCTCTTGATCCTTAGCATCATTTGAAGTTCTGATCTGTGATTCATCCTTTAAAGTCTTTGTAAATTTAGGCATATCAGCCACATTTCATTCAGTTCTCAGTTGGGAATAAATAAGGGCTATTTTCTAGACCAAAAATATGAGAAACTGTCTTTCCTGGTTCAGTTACAGAGAACAGAACACCCTCTGCACATCCTACTCCAAGGCACTCTATTTCCTTTTACTTAGACATTAATGAAGTTGCAAAATATATGGTATTGTAAAGAGCACGGAGGTTAACTGTGCAGTCATTTGCAGCCAGGCTTTAAAAAGTAGATGTAACCAAAAAGGCAAGAATAGTGGAATTTAATTTAGGGAACAAAGAGGGGGTGGGGGTGAAGAGAAGGTCTCAGTTGCAGTGTGAGGGACCCAGCAAAAAGAACATGGCAACAGTAGACAAAGGCAGACCAAGGTCTCTCCAGCCCAGCAGCACGAGTGGCAGAAGATGAGTATGGAGGAGCACAAGAACAGAGCAAACACACAGTGATACTCATGCATAAATATACGCATTTTGTGGCAGGGTGTGGCTTAAGGACCTGTTAAACAGAGAATTATTATCAACCAAAAGGAACAGTGTGTGTCAGGAGAAACAGGCAGACCCTGCTGTGACAGCTGCGTGCTGGCCACTGGTGATCCTCACGAGCTCAAGGAAAAGGTGTACCAGGTATCTGTATCACCATAGGCATCTTGGAAGACTTAAACACAGCACTTGGGCACCAAGGGATTGTTCTTCTGACCAACACTTTCCATGCCATTCATGAAAAGACATTGCCCCTCCTGCCACAATTAGTACACGCTGTGAAATCCAAAGGACGTTACCTGAAGAGTGGGGCATTGCAGCACACGCAGCAGTATATTCCTGATTCTGTGTTATTCAGATAGATCCCACTGAATGGCTTTTAAAATTGGAAGGAAAAAAGACAAGTTAACAATGCAGGTCTTTAAAAGCTCACCATCTGGAAGAAGCATGTAGGAATCAGATTCAAAACAAGAGAAAAACCATAAAAAGAAGGCTTCACAGGGGGGCTTTGAAGAACAAACATTAGCAGCCCGAAGAAATGAAGGGGAGGATGCCTTTGGATTAGTAGTGAAGACTACCCCCTACCCCCACAACTCTGAGACCAGTCAGATGCATAAATCATCCAGGTACCAAGGATGGAGTCGTGACCTCCAAGAAACTGGTGAAATGTGCAGGATCCCAAAGGCCAGGGCTCTGCTATGGACTGCCACAGCTTAAAAGTGGCTTTACAACGGGACTCTCCTCCTTCCTCCATGGTCCGGTACTGGGATCCTTATTTTACAGATATGGATTTGAGCACAGCTCACATAACTTAATCCCATGGTACATGCTCCACATGTGCAGTAGTCCTGGGTCTGGGCTAGGGACAACCAGTTCTCCACCCACAATGCTACATGGCCTCCATCACAGTAGGAAGAAAAGTGGGGACATGTGGGTGGATCTGGCACATGAGGGAGAACCCATCTCCTGAAAGGAGTGCTATATTTAAGATTTCCAAGGCTAATCTACATATGGTCAAAAAAAGGAGAGTACAGGACAAAAATATGATCCCCCCTCCTCTGGAGGGGCCTCTACTGCCACGACACAAACAGCTGATCTGGCACCAAAGTATCCCAGAAGAAAACCCCAATAAAATATGAAAATAATGCAGAATGTTTTTTCATCTGCAAAACAGTCTGGGTCAGAAAAAAATCCAGCCTGTTCTGTATGTTGAGTCTAACTTTCATCCACAGGAAAGCAGGGGAAATCCTGTGAAGAAACTGAGTGGTGACAGCTCCCCAAGGCTGGTTTTTCTGTGTCCAACAGGCAGAGGAGGTGGCTCACCCTTGGACAGCATTAGCACTTCTGCTCACCGGTTCAGTTCCTTTTTCTCTTGTAACATAGAATTGCTCCGGCGTTAATTTTTTTTTCCAGTCTGTAGCAGCAGTTGCTTCAGCTTGTTTAGTGAGAGAGCCTGTGTCTTCAATTAGATATAGAAAGATAACTTAGTAAGATAACTTAGATTCCATTAATGCTTTCCATTATGATCTCAGTTCTCCCAAAGTTTCTATGGGTACAGACCGAGCACAGAGGGCAGTTCCAAGACATGAGCAGAGGTGAATGCAGGACTTTGCATCTACTTCCCATTTGGTGTGCTACATCCAGAGAGCAGCTCCAGCAAACCAGAAGGCTTGGGAAGGCTTGTAGGAAATGGGCACCTATGATCCAAGATACCACCCACTCTCCCAATGCAGCCCTCTGCCCTGGCTCAGGATGACTGCTGGTCTGCTGATGCTCCTTCCTCATCCCTGGGTACCACTAAAAGGTTTGGCAAACTTCTTGGAAACACTCAGAAACCAGAAGTAATGTTCATCTGTTGGCTATGAAACACTAGCAACTTCCACAGGCCCCGTTGAAAAGCAGTGCTAAGAAGCTGCTTGCTGGAAGAAAGCAACACCTGCAGCCCAAGAGAAGTGGGGCCATAGTTAAATGAGGGACAATAGAGCAGAAGTCACCCATCATGGTGCAAACCTCCAGCAACATATCCTGTGAGTCTGTGCTCGCCAAGAACACTTATGGTGTTACGGAACTGGCAAAGAATAATAGACTGGCTGAGAAACAGCAAGTAAAATGGTTTAATACCTTCGTAATCAAAAAGTCTGAGGTGGGGAATTACCTCCCAGCCTATCTCCCATCAGCACAGGATCCTTGAAAAACAATCAGCTCCTGAGGAATGAACGCTTGCCTGCNGGGGGGGGGTAGGGCAGGAGAAAATGCATTTGAAAGTGATAGTTTAACCAAAACCCCTACAGTTTAGCCTACCAGTTCAAGACAAAACCCCTAGAGCAGGCTAACGCAGCCCGTCCCAAGCGCTCGGAAGGCGGCGAGCACCAGGCTCCCCCCCTGCCCGCGGTACCTGTGCCCCTGCGCGCAGCGCGGGCGGCGCTCGGCGGCGCGGAGCGGGGCGGGAGGAGCAGCCGGCGGCTCCCGAGCATCCTCCAGAGCGGACGAGCCGCCATAGCGGGAGACGGCGGCCGTGCGTAATCCCTGCGTTCCACCTAAAGAACCAGACCTCATAAAAGCACTGAGTAAAGCACCCGCTTAAATGCCGATGCAGCATTCGCAGGTATAGGTTTCAATCACTTCTTACCGAGAGGCAAAGAGACCAGCTTAAAAATGAACACTCGCTGCAGCCGCAAACATAACAAAATCCTGCTGAGACATTTGCTTGCAGCCAGTCTAGGTTGTTTTCAAGGAGAACAAGTCTGGTACTTGCATGCAAAGGCGCTCTTGCTGTCCTGCATGCATGTTACAGGCACTGCTCCCAGTACTGTTAATCGAGAAATGGCGAAGGGGCTGTGCCATCTGAGGGTTTCCTGTTTTCGTGGGGTGATTTGTACTTACAGCTGCTTTGGCTTGGCCTATAAATAAACCTGTAATATAACACGTGTGTTAGTTTGGCAGCCCATCCTTAAAAGGTAGACCTAAACACAAGTTAGTTTTGCAGGTTAAGCCTTAATGCTACTGTCTGCTTTTCTTCCAATAGTTACATTTCTGATTTGGAATTAGCTCATAATTTCTGAAAGATGTGGAACGAAGTGTTTTGATTACATTGGATAGCAAAGCTAATAATGGATTTTAATACAAAATTACTTTCTTTTAAGTCTAATTCTTGTAGCCTAATTCTAAAATCAAAGCTAAAAATAGTCTTGTGTGATCAGTCCTCTTTACACATTTGTATAGAACCATCCTTATGCCTAAGACAGTGAGTTCCATGGCAGCACGCCAGTTCCAACACAGCATCTGATCAGTCCCGTGGCTGTAAGCACTGCCTCTGCTCGGGTCCACAGAGTATTGCACCAAAGGATGGATATCAGCAAAGCTCCTACATGGTGCGTTCACTGCCTGCAGTGCCGGGGGGAGCGGGACACAGCTGATTTATGGCTTTGTCCTGTGTATGAAGACACAGTGGAGTGAAGCCAGAGTACCTGAATAAAAATCCTGGAGATGTGATGCAGTCCTCAGGACTGTGATTTAGATGTTAGGAGAGCAGTGCTGCTGGCAGGGAGGAGAGGACTTTGCCACCCCATTTTCGTGCTGGCAGAAGACAGCAGCATCCATGCTATAGGCAGAGGGACAACATTTTTCCATGTTCAGCCATTTTGGGAAGTGACAATCCTGTGGTCTTTCCAAACACTTAGTAGCTTACCCCATGGCATCTTACATCAGTCATTTAGCCATGGTTTAGGAGGGAATTGGAACATGTTAGGGAGTCTTTGGAGAGGAGAGACCCAATCTGACACTCCCCCTGTTCTGGCAAGTGGCTTAGGGCTGGAATGTGGGAGTGGGTGATGGTGGCTTCCACAGCTGAACTGGTGACTGTGTCTCCAGTTCAGCTGTGGAAGAGGCATTTCCCTCACATTCATGGTCTTAATCTCAGACAGTGTTTGCCCCTAAGGAGGACAGGTAATCAATAGAGTTCCCTGAATTATCTGAGAAATGAAGGAGGATGAGAGAAAGTGGTTAGTCCTGAAACTTGCATGTTTTCATGTAATTGATATCGATTTAACTGGCGCTTTTTTTAAAGACCGAATTAAATAAAAAATGAACTGTCAATATCTTCGTTGCAGGTCTCTGTCACTGGTACTATCTCAAAATGCAGCAGTTTTGAGGCAGTGGTAACTGAACCAACACAGGTCTGCTGCTGAGCCATTTTCCTCAGGTTCTGGAGGAGGGAAGTGGGTACCTAGGGGGCAGTGGGAGCAGAAGGAGCACAAGGCATCAGCTCATCATCCCAAGCCTCATCATCCTCTCAGTTATCCAGTTCATTGCCAGCCACTCCTTGGTTAAAATGAGGGTGGTGGTGGAAGAGGCAGATCCCCTTCATCCCAACAGCTGTGATCCACATTTGAGGTGGTACCTGGCAGAGCAGATCCTCCATTTTCCTGTCCAACAGAAGCCTGACCTGCAGTCATCCAAACCAGCATGACAGGTCTTCCTCAAGAGGAATACAACCCCCCCAGCTGGAGGTAATTCATTTTTCAGATCTCCAGTGCTGAAAAACCGAATCATTGTCCTGTCATGCCTGTAATGTTGCCTCCCATGGTTACAGCACACACCAAGCCGTGTAGCTAGGCAGACATCCGGCCTGCCTTTCTCCCCACAGACTGTTCTAAAAGCCAATTAAGCTGTTACTTAATTTTCTTCCTATTTTTTTTTCTCCCTTATGTACAAGGGGAAGCAGTTAAAAATCTCCCCTAGCGACATTATGTAAATTTTCAAGTAAATTCTCCCCGAGTTGTAATTCAGCAGATTTATTGTTAAAAATGTCACCTGACTCCAGCATGTACACAAGCTGCATCCAGGGAAGGGTCGCTCATCCAGAGCACAGTGTCCCATTAGACACGTGTAGCTGGGGAGAAGCTCCTCAGCTCCTCCCGTAGCGTGGCTCTGTGCCGAGGCAGCAGCAGCAGCAGCACATGTGTAGGTGAGAGCAGGAGGGAAGAGGGAAGCAGTCACAGTCCAGACTATCCTGCTAATATTTTTTCGGGCTCCAGCCATTTCCCGGCTCAGGCTCTGTCTTGACTGACGGCTTTGGGAGCAGAGCATCACGTAATTCCTATTCTGACATATACTGAGCAGTCAGCCAGGAAGCAGCGAGGTGCAGAAGTGAAATGAGCCCTGTTCAAATTCAAACCTCTGCTTATGCAGCTTTTATTAATAAAGCCCCTCGACATTACTACATATGGAAGAAAACACTGAAATTGTGGTGGTTTTATTTTGTATGCATTTGTATGCAATCAGTTTCCTTTGCTCACTTTGTCATACCTAATGTATGTCCCCTCCTATGGGGAGGTTCCACTGAAACATGCGGGAGCTCAACACACAACAGTTTGTCTTGGAGCTGTCGTGTGTAGTGGTGCTGTGTGCCCAGGTCCCTGGGGAGTGAAGAACAGGTGCCTGGCATAAGCCCTTCAGGGTAGGTTGTATCTGTGGGGGGCTCTGTCTTCCCCCACAGAAACCCTCAATGCTTTTGTGGGAGGCACTGCAGGAACTCCACGTCCTTCCTCAGCAGAGTCCTCTCTCTCCTCTAATAGACTTGATACAGCTCCACAGCCAGGCTCTAGCCACTCCGGTGTGATGAAACTACAGCTCTTGGTATATGGAGATACTGTTTCCACATGGAAACACTATCTAAAGATATGTGGTAATGCTCTGGTGCTGAATTCCAGTGATGGAAAGGGATTTTGGCAAAATTTATTAGAAACAGAAGTGTCAAAGTACCTTGGAAAAGGGTATTGCTGGTTTCCAGAGACACACAGAGACTGAATGCAGATCTGAAACTCCCTGAAGCTGATCTATGGGTTCTGCTTAGATTAATTTATGGAGCAGCCTGATGTGATTCAGGTCAAAGACATCATCAGAAATAATGAACACACAACTTCTCACTTTCTTTGTTTTATGGTTTAATATCTCTTTTTGCAAATCATTACCTATAGGATACCTAATTATTCTAACCTTTGTTTTTGCAAAGTAATAGGTCATATTTGTGGACTAGCTTAAGTGGGAGCCTTCTGTTGGAGTCTAAGGGTGGAATTGGAACAGAACAGGACAGAACAGAGTGGAATAGAATACTTCCAGTTGGAAGGGACCTACGGGTTTGGTTCACTGTGATAAATGCTTTGAGTTGAATTAGACCAAATGCCCTCCATAGGTCCTGTTCAGTATAAATTATTCTAGGATTCTAAATGCTTTGAGAAAGTTCTTGCATAACAAGTGAAGGCATGAATTCAAAGTTAAATGGATAGTTTGCAGTCACTCCTTGACAGAAAGCTCTACTCTGCAACTGAGCCCCTGGTTCAGCTAAAAGTAGACATGCAGTCTGGTATGGAGTATGAGTATCTTCAGGGGCAGCTATTGGGAAGGAACAAATCCAGGCTATTTCCCTGCATTGCCCTATGCATCCCCCATATCATACCATCCAAATTTCTTGAGCCACATAGACAGCAATAATACATTCTACAAACTTGTGTGTAATTTCTTATGCCTTGTACCCCAAGGTAGTGAAGAACTGAGACGGTTCTTCCACTCTGTACCCAAAGCCTGAACAGAGCATTGAATGAACACTTATTTGGCAGCAATGGCCATAGCAGCAGCTTTCTGTAGGTTGTCTTAATGGATTTATCATCCTGAACTAAGCCCTGACCATCTGTTCTATTCTCTCATTACAAATGCAGAAAAAGCTAATTCATGATTGCATCATAAAAAAGTAAAATATAAATGATTTAAGAGTAGAGTATATCATGCTTCACACTCTGATTGGGAAAGTGGCTCTCTCCAATAGACTGACTTCCTTCATAACAGTTTGCCTTTTTCCCAGCAAATGGGAATTAATGAAGAATGGGGCTCACTAGAACAAGTTTTATTCCCACTCGTTCATCGTAGATATATGTTTTAATTTGGGATTCATGTAAGTGAAATTATGAGTATTCTTTCCTTCTCTCTTAGGTGGACCCCCAAGATTTATTTTTAATGTATTTTCTAATCAGGGAAAGCACAAAATCATGCTCCTTAAAAATTCCCCAAAGACTGCATTTTCTCCATCTCATGTTTGCTGAGATGCAGGCACATCTGGGTAGAGTGACCCACAGGTTTTGTGCAGGTAACTCACCTTCACTGCAGTGCTCTTGATTAGAAAAGAGGAAAATAAAGCAGGGAGCTGAGTGTGCATTCCCTGCTTCCTACAAATGACCTTAAGTTCTTTCGTACTGCTACTGCCCCAGCCACCAGTGGTGGTAATGATTTAGCTGGGAGTTCTAGTTCTGATTGACTTGTGTAGTGTAAGACCTCTTGGCATGTCTGTCCTCTGGAAATCTACTAAAAATGGATGTATTTGAACAAGTTAAGAGGCCAAGAAGTAACATCTTAGTCCTATTTTTTTTTAATGTGGTACATCCTCCTGCCACCAGCCCCTCTAACCAGTGTGAAGCGTTGTGCTCTGGGTCTGCAGCAGCTTTGGTAGAGCTTTCAGCACTCCTAAAGGCTGTGGCCTGGGTCATGGGAGTTTGATGGGGCTCTCAAACATTCTGTGGCTCCATGCAAGAGACACCTGCCTTGTGGCCAGACATGGATGCTGGACTTGCCTCTTGATTTCACCTGGGAAGGAATTACAGAGTAAGGAGCCGGACTGTTAATAAAGTAGGTGGACAGTGGAGGGGATGAAATATCTCAAAACTACTTTGATATCTGTGTTTTTGGAGGCTTTCTTGTTTGAGTTTTATTTTCCCAGTTATATAAAACCAGATTTTGATTTTATCAAGTGGATGTGTGAATTGAAAAGTAAGCAACTAGTTCAAAAAACTGCCTAAGGGATGTGCAGGTGCACAGTGTGCAGTTCTGCACTACCTGTGTGCTTTGCGTGCCATAAACTCATTCTTGTAGCAGTACTTCAAGATTCAGTTATAATCCTTGGTCTCCACCATGCTCAGCAGTTATCTGTTGGAAAAACTGCCTTCTGTTCTCAAGGCATGAGCTGGTTTTCCGTTTCAAGAAAATGAAGTGCTTGGTCGCAGTCTGGCCCAGCACACCCTGCTCCCACAGGAACAGGAGTTGGGGTTTCCTTTCCAGGACCTATCTGAGCAACTCTGAGCTGAGAAAAACCTTCTCCTCCAGCTTCATGTGATATAAAATCTGGACAGATCTGCGGGGACAACCTACTTCTGTGGGAACCTTAGGTGAGGAGCCTTTCAAAAGGCAGAGTGTACTGAGTCAGTGCTGCTGTGGTAAATATTTTTGTCCATATCTGCTATGTAGGAAGAGGGTGGAAAGGATCAGAGCAGGCTCTAGGTTGCACATGGACCTCTTATTTCTACACCATACTGCCATTCATCTAGCAAGAAAAAATACTGGTAGGCCAAGTATTGCTAGCACATTTTTTAGTGCATTGCTTTAGTTCCTGAGTGCCAAGGAAAGATACCTTCCCACCATACCTAATGTTCAGCAGTGTTTCAGTACCAAAACTGAGCACAGACCTGACCGAAACCTGTGCTGCTCTTTACTACTGAATTTCTGTGGTCAGCTAATACACAGCAAGTGGCACCAACACACTGAATCACTGGCAGCCCCTGGATAAGGTACTGGAACAGGTTCCCCAGAGAAGCTGTGGAGGTCCCATGCCTGGAAGTGTTCGAGGTCAGGTTGGATGATGCTTGGAGCAACTTGGGTCTAGTGGAAGGTGTCCCTGCCCACTGTGGAGGTTGGAATGAGATGATCTTTAGGAACCCTTCCAACTCAAACCATTCTATGATTCTGCGACTCCCATCTCTCCTCTATCACACGGTAACAAAAGCTACAGACTGATCCCTGTGTAGATAACTGCAGATTTCTGACCAGATGTTTTGCTCTGAAGGAGGCGCCCCAAGCATGGGACCAGTGTGATCCTTGGCATGTGGAACACTGCATCCTGAGCTCACCCTGCATTTCACACTATTTGTGTTTTAGATGTGTACCACATGCCACACAGCTCCTGGCTTGTGGGAACTGCAGTGAGCCACTTAGACCCAATATTAAATTTGGCCCAGTCCTGCAAAGTCCCAGTCCCTGACAATTCCTGATACTGTCCTGTCATTGTGAGTTCCTGAAGAAATTTAGTATTTGAATAGCCCTGACTTTTTTGCACATATTTATACCTAGGAGCCACCCTTTAGTCACCTAGTCCTCTCTTTGGTAATGCAGCTCCCATTAATAACAGGTGGGTCTAGGATTAAACCCACTTACATTAGAAGTCTGCAGCAAAAATAGTGTAATGAAAAGAAACTGGCACTCACAGCATGTGATTCCTCTGTATGATCTACCATGGATAAACTGCGTCTTAAGAGTGCCCATTTGTCAGAGAATTCTCCAACTTTGGAAATTAGATATCATTACCAACATCTGTTATATCTTGGGACACTGAGCAGACCTCCAGTCTTTCATAATATGTTCCCTAATGCCAATTAAAACTAATGACTTGACATTTTGAAAAGCCTTTTGACTCTTTAATATCTTTTTGACACCTGTCCTTTAAGGAATCTTCTTTCAGACTGTATCACTAAAAGCACCTTGTTCAGAGAAGCTCATACTAAAAAGGAATTAAAAACATGCTATGGTGTGGGGGTTTTTTGTTCAAATCCTTCTTATAACTAGGAAGCACTGCTGATCTGTAGAAAAAGGTGTGCTGATTTTGAATGGGATAGAGTATAGGTACTTCACAGTAGCTGGTATGGGCTGTGTCTTGGGTTTGTGCTGGAAACAGTGTTGATAACACGGGGATGGATGTATTTGTTATTGCTGAGCAGCTCTTATGCAGCACCACGGCCTTTTCTGCTCCTTACTCCACCTGCAAGTGGGCTGGGGGTGCACAAGAACCTGTGAGGGGACAGAGCCAGGACGCTGACCTTAAGTGAGCAGGGGGATATTCCATAGCATATGGCATTGTGCTCCATATATAAAACTGGGGGGAGGAGAAGGAAGGGGGAAGGACATTCAGAGTGATGTCCTTTATGGTGGTGGTGGAGTGTTGGTGGAGGTCCACTCCCTGGAGGTGTTTAGCAAAGACTGGACATGGCACTTAGAGCCATGGTCTAATTGACTTGGTGGTGTCTGGCCAAAGGTTGGACTCAATCATCTCCGAGGTCTTTTCCAACCTAATTGATTCTGTGATTCTGTGATTGTGTTTGCCTTACCAAGTCACCATTAACATGAAATGGAGCCCTGTTCTCCTGGGGATGGCTGAATACCTGCCTGGCCATGGGAAGTGGTGAAGGAATTCCTTGTGTTGCTTTGCTTGCACGTGCAGCTTTTGTTTTACCTATTAAACTGAGTTTTCTTACTTTTCTGATTCTCTCTCCCATCTTACAGGAGGGGGAGTGCATGAGCAGCTGTGTGGGGCTGACAGCTGATGTTAAACTATGACAGGATATAGATTAGAAAACACAACAGATCAGTATCAGACACAGTAAGACAATCTAGGGATATCTCCTGGAAACAGCAAGAGAAAGCAACGAAGAAATGGGGAACAGTGAGACTGCAAGCTGTGGGACCAGAAAGCACTGAGGTCTCTGCTTGGGTGGTTAGCTCAACCTTTCTTGCAACAAAAGGCTGAAGTGACTTTGGAGCAGTTTCTGCTTCACAAGAACTTGGCACCATATTTTATAGGAAACTTTTACAACATTGGCACCACAAAAAGGAAAGATGTTACACACTATGGAGCCTATGGAGAGTTTTGTTACTTTTATGCAGCATTGATGAGGGAGTGAAAACCAGCCGTGAACAGCTCTTGCTGAAGAGCTTTTTTTGTCTCTTATGCTAAAATAGGCAAAGAGATCCTGCAGAGCCCAAGCATTTAGTCTGCTGGAAGACAGGGTCAAAGAAACCCTCTGCTGTGCTCGTTTGCAAAGCAGGACTAGCACGAGGAGAGGTGGTTGTGGACAGCATTTGAGTAGGTGGGTGTAGCCTGGACAAAGGGCTGCATGAGCAACAGGATCTGCTGCCTGCTTTGATATGATTGCTCTTCTCATTTTGCTGTATTTCCCCCAACATCTATCGAACTTCAAGCAAGAACTGGCTTCAATTATGCTTTGTACAAGATTTCCATAGATGGCATCTTAGCGTGCCAGTGAAACATCAATGAGCTGGAAGAACTAGCTGGTTCATTAGCATGCAAATAAGCTCACTCTTCATGAAAGAAAAGCTCCTTGTGTCTCCCAATTTCTTCCATGTCCTACGAATAACGTTGTTATAGGTCAAAGACATGTATGTGTGTGTATGCATGTCTCTCCCCTGCTGTGTTTCACTCATTCCTGTGCATACTCTACCTATATGTGAATTCTAAATTGTGCCTGGGTGACAGTGGACAAGGAAAGCTTGTTAGTTACTCCATAGCTGTGGAGGAATGAACCCTATCTCAGTTCTTACCTTTGCTTAAGACAGCCTTTCACGTTGCAGGAGAGCACCTAATTATAAGGATCTGGTTCTAGGTAGGGTACAGTTTCTACATTTTACAGTAGAAGTTTACATGTCTATGTAGTAAACTAAAAGAACATTTTTGGAAGTGGGTACTGGAGATCCAGACTCTTTTTTCCCAAAGGAAAAGCCTAATTGCTACCCCCAAATATTAAGCTGAAGAGGTTGCTCAACTTTTCTGTTTCTGTAGTCTATTAATGCGGCATTCCTTTCTACACGACAGCAGTTATAGATAAAGTTATTTCACTGTTTCTGCTATCTTGCGGTGTCAGAGACAGTGTTTGCATAAAAGAAAAATAATAAGCTCATTAAGAGGGCTAAAGAGAGCTTTTAATTTATCTCCAAAGATCTGCTGTAATAGCAGTTCTGGTGAACTGAAAAAATCATGTCCCATATACACAGTTGTATCGCAAAGGCCACAGCAAGTGCTAGAGCAGAGTCCTTTTGTCCTTTCCCTCTGTGCCATTTGGGAAGAGGTGCAGCTGCCTGCGAGGAGAGGAGGTACAGTGGCACAGCTGTAGAGTTAGAGCATTTGTGTATTGGATGTGCCAGTGGGTGGTTGGTTGTACAGGCATATCTGTGCTGTGTGTTTTCATCTCAGTGTAAATGTGTTATTAAATTCCTAGACACATAGAAATCCCCTCAGCTGTGAAGTGCTGAACCTAGCAGAGTATCCTGGACATGCAGAAATGCTTTACCAGCTCACATTAATCAGAAATGTAGGAATCCTACCTGACCTTTTATCAACACAGTCCAGATTTGTATTTCTTGATATGCAGATGTGCTGTATATTAGGCATTTTGCTTTTCAATGCCAAATCAAAACCAAAATTCTTTTTAATAAGTAGTGGGGGCAGCAGGGTGTGTGGGGGGTATATGTGTGCACATGTGGTGTGTCACTTGCAGATGCCTTGGAAGAGACCATGCAGGAAGCTGAGCAGGGCACTACATCATTTTGGCCCAGTCAGTACTAAGCTGGGCAGTTCCCATGAACAGGAGGAATGAGTCTTCATGCCAGCTTCTCTCAGAAGCACGGACACCACAGTGAGGATGACTTAGAGGCGCCTCATTCAAATCAGGATCTTCAGTCCCCATCACTGTCCTGGGATAACCATCTACATGCCCTCTCTTTCAAGAAGCTGAGCACATCTCATCTGGTTTTCATTCTGCACAGCTGCTGGCCATGATGCCCATTTCTGTGTCATTGCTTGGTGGTTACAGCTGTGGAGGAATGAACCTTATCTCAGTTCTTACCTTTGCTTAAGACAGCCTTTCACCTTGCAGGAGAGCACCTAATTATAAGGATCTGGTTCTAGGTAGGGTACAGTTTCTACATTTTACAGTAGAAGTTTACATGTCTATGCAGTAAACTAAAAGAACGTTTTTGGAAGTGGGTACTGGAGATCCAGACTCTTTTTTCCCAAAGGAAAAGCCTAATTGCTACCCCCAAATATTAAGCTGAAGAGGTTGCTCAACTTTTCTGTTTCTGTAGTCTATTAATGCGGCATTCCTTTCTACACGACAGCAGATCTTCAAAGAGGGATGCAGAGTGCTTAGTGGCCAGAACAGACCCTGCAATGAGATAGCTGCACACTGTTTTGTTCCTGCTTAGGAAGGCATCAAGCCTGACTCCTCCTGTGTGACTGATCTGCTCAGTGAACTATTATGTAAAAGGAAGTATGAGCCCTTCCCCATCTGCTCCTTAAATGAAGGTAGGTGATCAATTCCCTCAGGCATGGCCCAAACCAAATGGTGTGTGCTGGGCATCTCCTGGGAATATTCACCCAGCTGAGCCCTGTAGAAATGTTTAAACGTTTTGTTTTCTGATTCAGTTCTGGAATGAGTGTCAGCTGAGCTGCTCTTATCAAGGCTGGGGGAATTCTTCACCAGGCCATGGACACAACTACAAGTCCTTGATTAACATCAAATAAAAAAGTGTGGCATCTCTTGACTTACTAGACAAATAAAGTGCAGTTTTCAAAGTAACAATTTGATATTGAAGTGTTTATATTCTACCTAGACCTTAATTCTGACATCCAAGTGCACTACAATTTTGAAGTGACATCAGACAGTACAAAGTTCAAAACCATGAAAGACAAAACATTTCTGGATCCTACATTTTTGGATCATCAAATTCTGCATTATTCAATGCAGGGTATAGTATTTGGTTTTATTTGTCTAGATAATTATTTTATGTAAAGTGAGCTTATATGTCTAGAAATTGCTCAATTTTTATTTTGAAAAACTACATTTTGTCTGTTTTTTTCATATCAATTTTTATTAGAAACAACAGAAATTGCTTTCTTTTCAAGACCTCCTCAAACATAGTAAGTCATACTGTAACATTATGGTTCCAATACAAAATAATGAAATTCCAATGTAAGAAAACTATACAAAATGATAGCTAGCAGGAAATTAATTCTTACTTTACTTCAATTTACTGGACTTTCAAAGTTGTGGGTTTCTATACCGAATCATACCTGTCAGTGAGAGCATATGACTTTCCATCAGTCTCCTACCTCCTACATAGCAATGATAAGAAACACATCTTCACCTTTCTCTCAATTCTGCCAGCACATCCTGCATTTTGTTTCCAGAGTTCTTTTTCATTCTGATGTCTAGAGGACTGCTGAACATAAGGTAAAAAAAAAAAATCAACATGAGGCCATATAAGCAAATTTACAACATCAAGATAAAATGTTCCCCTAAGGGCTACCAGGAAATCATGCTCCATGTCAGAGGAGGAAGGAGAGGGAGTGGTGGGATCATGCTCATGAGCAGTAATGAATACAACAGATACAAACCTCCTCCTCAACCCAAAGCAATCAAGGCAAGTGACCGTGCTTATACAAACATTAAAAAGCTAAAAGAACACAGACCCCAATTTTTTAAATCACATTTTTGGTGGGCAGGAAGTAAATGCCTTGTTGTACGTGTTCTGGTCTTCTGAAATTCAGTTCTGTACAACGTTGCCTGCACTGGCCTAACTGCTGTACAGGACATTTTCCCAGTTTTCCACAGTAAACTCAATTGATACTGGTGCTCTCTGAAATACTCCAGTACATTCCTGACAGTTTCACCAGGAAGTGTTTACCAGAGTGTTCTAGCGAGTATTTTACCTCTTTTAGAAGCACTGCCACTCTTCAGCAACACCACGTTCCCAAGGCTGCAAGAAATACAAATTCCCTGCCTAAAACCTCTGCCTTCTCGGAGTCCATTTTATCTTCACATCAAAAATAAAGAACTTAAACAGAGATCACAAGCATTAACTTATCAATCATCTGTCTTTCCTGTGCCAGGACAAACAGTATTTACTTTCATCCAGAGTATCCTATAAGCTGTAAATATTAACTCTGCCAAGTTCTAAGAAATATAAATGGGATTTTTTTTCTACAGAGGCTGAAAGGATACTGTTATTTTAGTTCTAATTCTCAGTTCTTGTGTTATTTCGCACAAAAATCGTCCAGTTGTTTTTAGGTGACTTGTTATTCCATCAGATGTCACATTTTCCTGCTTTATGGACATGAAATTCCTATAAATGTGCATGGGATTTGAAGGAAAATGAAAAAAAAGAATATGCAGTATTGGAATTTAAACCTATTTAATAAGCATTGTAATGTTAGCACACACCAAATATTACTGATTACCAAATTTTAATCTGTAGTTTTGCAGTTTAGTCTTAAAATAGTACAAAAGAATTAACAAAATCTCTAAGCACTGAAGTCAGATACCAAAACCATGTTTAATTAAACCTTTAAGGCAACATACCAGATACTCTTCTTTTTGATAGTTGGATATGACCCCCCGTATGTTTCAGAAATACAGCACTGCAAACATATTTAAAATATTTATTTTAGTGAAATTCATCGAGATGATTAAATACGTTTGTATTGATCAGCCTTTGCAGTTCCTTGTTTCATCAAACAGCCTGGTTCAAACATCAGATCTACAATGTACTCTTGAGGAGGAAGCAGAAGCCCTGTGGGAGAGTCTTCAACCAATTTAACTTCATTCCAAGCTCTGTTATACTGGCCACGAACTAAACTACAGCCAATGCCAATTCTGTCTGCTATCACCTAAAAAAGAAAGAAAAAGTAGTTAATCACAGTTCATTCATGTAGCTTCTGTGATATACAGCAAGGCCCAGAGATGCTTAAAAACAGAACACCTGAAAGGCCTAGAGCTTTCTTGAAACAGACTTTATAAATTTCTCAAGTGTTCCAAACTTCAAACCTTTATTGTTGGTTTTGATTAGAAAATGTAGACTTTTAAATGTTATTTCTTGCATATCCTATGCACAACATGAAAAACATTGATTTTAACTCTTTTCAAACACCGATACATTTGTTTACCAGCCTGTCCTTCAGATCTCAAATGAAGTGCAACACCCACAGTACCCAGAAATGGTTTTTTTCTATTTTGAAGACTTACTTCTGAATAACTTTTTGAAGTCTATTCAAGCAATGAGGTGTAGGCACACTGCACACATATAGCTAGTATGAAATATTAGGTGTTAAAATGTAACATTTTTATCCATGTAAGTTTAGGACTGTTGCTTCACTTGGAAGGACACTCCTTCCTTTTCAGCCCTGGAAATGTGGGAAGCAATGAAATGCAAGGCAAGTGTCTGCTAGATGAAACACCTGCCTTTCCTCTGGGCTGCACTGTCACAGACAGACCTATAATGGTTTCCAGCTACCAAACTGCTTTTTCAACATGCATCTGCTGTGAAGGAATGAAATCTTGGAAGATTTTTTACTTGTTACAAATGGACAAGGATATCCATTGCTTAGACTGCTGTGGCTTTAAGAGAGATGTCCTGTCCCTACAAAAGTTTCTTAGGACAGTGGAGTATAATTAATTCACACCCTCAGAACATCATAAAATAAGTTGGAAACTTTTTCTCCCTATGGATACCATAAATTTAGGGTCGTACTCCTCCTGTGTACTCTTTCCTAGGTCCTTCCTGCTTAATGTGCTAGGCCCTTGTTTCTCTTTTTCTTTCCATTCAAGAAAGAGAAAAATCCAGCCAAGGAAAAAGGATGGGACAGATAACCAGGCTGCACCAGTACATCTTCATATGAAGAAAGAATAAATAAATCTTCCCAGTTTAAGAAACTAGAACACAGAAGCTGTTACATACTATCATAGAATACTGGACAGACACCAAATAAAAATTGTCCCATCAAGTTTACATTTGCAGCATGGAAAAAGAAGGAAGCTGTATAATTTAATATTTTACAGTTTACAGAAAATGTAAAATGTTTTGACTCCATATCAAATCCTTTGGCTTTTTGCCATTTATCAAGTGTTCTGCTGATATCACTTAAGACAATTTAATGACAACAAGAATGTTTACAGAAAGAAGCAATGCTTTCATTCACTGGGAAATCAACTTTGCTGGTGAAAAATTATGAAACTGTATACAAAAGATTTTACATGAATATAAATACTGTATTATACTGATGCAAATATACCTTAGTTTAGAATATCCATTTAACAACAACATGTTATGATGCAAAATAAATTATAATGTACCTTGAAAAGTAAAGCCCTGTGATAGAACGTCCCTCTTTTGATTTTCCCAATAGGCACAATGTTGCATTTCAGTTCAAATTCTATTTCACTTAACTGAAGTTCCCAGCTGAAGTTATGTAGGTTCTCTATTTCAACAGGGCCACCCATCTTGTCTGCGACAAACCTGTTCCAAATGCATACCAGGATCAATTACATCTATAATTCCTCTTGTATTTGCGGGAAAAATGTAGCACAATGAGAGACTGTAATACTTTTTCTACATTTGCTTGATTTCTTTTTTTAATTCAGTAATTGGTCTTTTAAATATGCTTACTGATAAATACAAATAACCATAACTCAGATGATTCATATTTGTCACAGACCTAAACCAAGGTGCAAAAGCAGAGATTCTGGAGAGGTGTAGTATAGGCACAAATTCCTCAGAAAAAGTCATCAATAACAGTGTAATTACTGAGGAGCTAATTACAGAAGCTGGTGTTCATGTTTACAGGCAACAGATTATGTGAGTTACATATTACAATCCATAGAGCTATCATTTGTTTGAAATAGTAATAAAGGCATGAGAATATGTATGACAAAAGTAAAGCCATAGGTGATGATCCCAACATAGGAAAGCAGCTGTATTCACTGAAGGTACTTATCTTCTACATGTGTTTTCTTATCTTGAAGCCAGTATTCTTGGGGTGAGAGGTATTTATCCATTAAAACAAATGGCTCAGAAACAGAAACAGATCAGAACTCAGTCAGTGCAAGCTCTGCCAAAAGCATGTCTTTTGGGAGACTGTGCACACACAGGACAAGCCCATACACACACACCTTCACCTCCCCTGTGCAGGGTTGCTGTATGCAAAGACCTTTGTTCCCCTCAGTGTCTCAGCCACAGGCACAAGGGTAATTGAGGTCTCTCACTCTGGACAAGATGTTGCAGAGCTGACATGAAAATCACAAGCCATTGCTTCAGACAGGGAGCTAAAATATGCATCCCCTCCTCTGCAGAAGCAGTGAACATGTTCCTCAGCACAGCATAAGCAAGGCAACCTCTGAGGCCTCACTTTTCAAAACTTAGGGCTGATGAGGCACTGGTTGCAATAGCATGTGCTCAGAGAACTATCACCAAATGTGTCAGATGGAGTGTCCTGAAGCTGAGAATTACTGGGTGAAGCTGAGGAAGTGTGGGGCTTGAGGCAGTCCCTTGTGCTGTGTGTGCCCGTGGCCAGCCCTCATTAAAGAGAGAAAAGCTGCCCAAGCCCGAGTGATGTGCTCACCACAACACAAAGGTGTGCTGTGTTTGTTCCAAAGGAGACATCCAGCATTACTGATGTCCCCTCATCTAGCCTGACCCCTCCCCAATGAGGGGAGGGACTCTGCCCAGGCTGCCAGACTGCTGAGGGATGCTGCAGCTGCCTTCTCCCCCACTCCCTATTCAACACATGCTATTCAGGCAGCTGCCTGAAATGGAACACAGGCAGAAAAATCCCCACAGAAAACATTCTACTTAAATTTCCCATGATTGTTTCACTGAGTTGTGTGTCTGCAAGTATTTCACTGGTGTGTTAGAAGAGCGGATTTAAAAGAGAATTTTATGGATTCCACCTTGAGGAAGGCAGCATGATTTATACACAGCTGGATAGTTAAGGATGAATATCTGTCCTGTCAAATTCTGCAATCAATGGAAAAGTCATTCCTCATACCACCTTAGATCACTTCATTAAAAATGAGAGTTAGTAAAAGTAACAAATTTTGTGAAAGTAAGTGGGATCTGACACCAAACTCTCCAGATTCAGAAGGCAGCCAGGAAACTGCTAAGATATAAAGGTTCAACTATGGAGAAGATGAAAACAGACACACTGCTTGGAGGTGGCAGTGATTGGTGCCCAGGCTGAGAAGTCAGTGTAACTAATGAATCACACATTGATACCAACAGTCTGTACATGCACGATTGCAATATTCTGGCACTATTTAATCATCAGGATATTAATTACAAGAGCACTTAAAAGCTACATTAGAAAACCCGTCTTAGGCTTTTGGCTCTATAGAAAACAAAATACAAGAGTTGCTGTCCCAAGGGGTTCCAAAACCAAGTAGGCAGGAAAGATGGTAGGAGAAAGAACAGACATGATACATGTAACTAACAACCATCTTGACTATTTGATTTGGGTTCTAACTATGCTTTTAGGCTTTGCAAAACCTGGGTCTCTGGGGCTCCTTGATGATGTGGATGCTATATGCATCTGCACACCTTCACCTCCCCTGTGTGTACAGATGTATTGCAAAGAATCAGTACAGATGTATAAATGGGAAAAAGAACCTGAAATTGTCTAGAAGAATATTTTTTAAATGATAAATTGATACTCTTTTGTTGCAAGTGATACTTTATTTTAAAAAATATTAAATTAATTGCAACAAAATTAGAAACAAGAAGCTTAAAATCTAAAATTATGTCAACATTCTGTGCCAAAGCTGATTTGGATTCCACTTTAGCATTGGAAAAGAACTATTTTGGAAAAGTTGTCCTTGGATAAGAAAACAGTTATTTTACCAATTCAGCTTATGGAAATATGATTTGGTACTCACTGTGCAAGAGCCACAACCTGTTCCCGGGTAGTAGTTAGTGGTAGAATTGCTTTGGAAGCATCATTAATGTAATCCATTAAAATGAAATCAGGTGGTGGTAGCCAAAGGGAATTTTCTAGATTTATTTCCTCCTGAACTTCAGGTGTAACATTAGTAACTTCTTTTGGTTTTTCCTCTTCTTTTTTCCCCTTCCTTTTTCTTACATAGAAAAAATTATACACTTATTTAGAATACTGTAATCTCTAAAGTTCAAATTCAAATACATTAGTTCTCCAACAGGACATTTAGACAAATTGATTGGCGAGATGTGGAAGGTAGGAGACATCTTATCTCTTGCTAACAAATATCCAAAATCTACAAAGCTGCAGAGAACACTTGTGGAACATGCCCTCAGGAGGTGGTTAGGAACAAGTGCCACTGGCTCCATATTAACATTGTTGTAAATTCTCATTTTATTTTTAGTTAATGGCTCTGATATGCCTTTCCTACAAATGGATTACCTAGAGGAGGAGACACTTACCTACTATATACATATAGGGAATATTTTTAGTTATGGTTTAGTTCTGTATGGATATGAACTAAAAATCATGAACTCCAATGAGTTTTTACTTGATAAATATCTGGTCTTTAAATAAAGGAAAAAATGGTATCAAAAGCATGGCTGAAATCTTGACAGGACATTCCAAAAGACAGCCTCTGTACTTGCAAGTTCAGGCACTTCAAACATTATGGAAACTACAGCATGTCTTGTCAGAGAAAGATTCTATAACAAGTCTGTGTTTTTGCTGACTTTTTTTCATTGCACATGCTTCATATTTTACTAATGCTCAGGATCTGAAAACTTACTATGATCCTAAACAGGCATCTTAAGCACCCAGCAGAAGTATAAATGAAATTATTGTTCTGCTTAAATTAAATACTGTGCATTTCACAAGTTATGCAGCAACTATAAAATCAGTATCTTACCAGAGGTATTATTAAGGTATATACAATTAGACAGTTTAGGATCTTTCATTTGTGGGAACACATGAAACTAGTGTTTTGTAAGCATTATGTCTTTTTTCAGCATAGATCCTGAACAAGTCTACTGTGAAATACAACAGAACTTCTTTCCTTCATTTAACAGTTCTGGATTATTTTTAAAAAAATCTATAGTACTTCTGGTGATCTTGGAAGGAAAAAGAAAAAGAGAAATAAAGGACCATTAGAGTACATGGCTTCAGGATACACTATCATTATTGCATGCTCTTCAAATTATTCTTAAAATTTTTACTTTGAATAGCACTCTTAAGATGGAAGGCATTGAACAAAGCAAAAGGGCATACACCATTATCAGTAGTTGAATTCAAGCAATTTGTCTTCAGAATACTTTGCAAACTTTTCTTTAACCTATTGAGACTTACCATATTCACAAAAAGCCCTTTTCATAGGTGTCACAAAGCACTTTATTTTAGAAGGATAACCAATTAAGATTTAATCTTAAAATTATAGAAAATTCACCACCCTCTTAAATAAACTGTTCTGGTTATTAATTACACTTACACTTGGAAAAAAGCAGACAAACAGTTTTCTTTATCTAATTTGACTCTATCTAACTATAGCCAGAGAACCTTATGATTAAATAGCTATCTACTTACCCATTTAACCATTTATACAACATGGTTAAAAATAAAGTGTTTAAAAAATCCTGAATTATTCCCAACTCTCTGGTATCCAGTTTAGGAGGTTTTCAGAAAAACAACTTTTATAAATGCTATAATTCTTGTTTCTTCACCATTTGCCCTTCCTCCCTTGTTCTCTTCTATCGTCCCAGTACCTTCTTTTCTCTATGAGAAGTGCACCATAAAATTACAGTGCTATAGAAGAATTTATCCCCTATTCCTGTATATTCAAATGACTCTAGACTCACACTTATTCTCCTCCTTTCCAGTTTTCAGGAACAAAACACCTGAGAGAGATGGGTTTGAACAGCGATTTGTTTGGATTTTTTCCTGCTGCTTATTTCTCTCAGGTATGAGTATGTTCTGTTCCTTGGTGGAATAGCTGATTTAAGGTTATCTTCCACACTTGTCTCTACCTTACTCCATAACTCTTCAGTGCATCATATCTGTCTAATCCTTTCCTCGTAAGGAACTGTGGAGCTGCTGTCTTACAGCTCAGTGCTATAAAATAACTGGTAACCACTACAGGAGACTTCTACTGTCTTTTTTCCTGTCCTCTCTTTTAAATCCCCATCTTCTTACCAGTGGGAATTGTGACATCAGAAAAAAATCACTCTCATTTCTCAGAGCTGTCTTCCTAGTCCTGAGACTACTTGAATGAAAGCAGAGGAATATTGCAAAGGAGAGCTCATGGCACTTAACAGTCTCCAAGCTGTTTCTGATTCTTTGCAAATTTAGTACAAGATCCAACAGGTCACCAGAGCATCAGCTGGAGGAAGAAGGCAGCCAATACAATATTCTACCATCAAAAGGCAGCCATGATACCTATTTTCTTTCCATTTTGCATAGCTTAAATGCCCTGGTTCTCTTTCCAAAAGGATTAAATGAGCATTGGGAAGTATTTTCTTAAATGCAGTACTGAAACATAGGATGGAATAAATACACATTTATTAGTCTACATTCAATACAATTTTTTAGCCCAGTCAATGTGTATATCAGATAGGAAATTCCCTGATTAAAAATGTTGCTGTCAATGCAAATATATGTCAAGCTATCAGCTAGGCACTTCCTCTACATCTAATTCAAACATTTCCTGCAGACAATTACAACTGCCCTTTCTCTTGGCTTTCAACTATGGTTCATATAAAGTAGTATCACATTTTTAAAACAATGGCTTTAAACAGTGTTCAGTAGGACTTTGCAAAATAGTAAAGAACAGAAATATATGGTCAAAGGAAAAAAAATGTAGGAAAAAGTCTAAGCCTGTATGAGACTTGGAGTCAGCTACTGACCTTCAAGTAACTCCCATATATCTCACAAATTAATAATAATAATGATGTATGAATTATGGATTCAAAATGAATGACAATGGGGTTATAAATCATACAACTTGATCATGACATTCAAAAGCAATTATTTCATAGTTGAAGAAAGGAGTCCTTGTACTCCTGCAACGTTTACTATGGGAAATTGAGGCAGGTATTTATTTTTTCCTAGAGAAAATTTTTTGCTTTCCGAAGAGTTATGGTTGCAAACAGAGCAGTCATTTACTCTGTAATTGACATAAATTACATTAAAAAGCAACTATCCGAGTGTATCCTCATCACAGTCTGTAATAAACAAATATATTATCTTGTCAGAACAGGTCTCTCAGCTCCTGAGACTATACAAAATGGCCTTTGACTCTAGAGCATCTTCTGAGGTGAAGGAACCCCCCACAGGAGCAGAGGAAACATAACTGGGGCCCAGTTGCTCCCCTTGCCTCTGCTCCCTTTGAGTGAACTGGCATAAGCACAGTGGGTCATGAGCAGAGCAGGCAGGGCAGCAGGAGGACCACGAGGGAGCAGGAGCTGGGACAGGCCTCCTCAGACACATGAGCTGCCCTATCTACTCTGCTGCATCCTGACACAGGGACTTTCCACGATGCAGTTCATATGATCCATTTCAGTTATTTACTATAAAATGATTTAAACTGAATTACAGAAGTGCTTGCAGTCCAAATGACTAGTCAAATGGGAATGTCTGCCTTGTAAATCAGTAACTTCTGGATAGACTAGTCTGACAGTCTAGTCTATCTTGGGTTGTGATTTAAGTCAAAACCTTAAACGTTCACAGTCAGTAGCTATTGTCTGTCAATAATCTGCATGTCTGTTCTAAACAAGTTGATATAATTCAAACATATTCAAATATTACTCAAAGTACAATACCTTAAGCCTTTTCCTCTAACGCTGCTTTTGCTGGGGTGCCCAGGTAACTCCTGCTTTTCCTCTATTGGAGATACCACTGAACTATTGAGATCAAAAGCACATTTCAGTTTTGTCTTAATTTTCTCACTGCACATTTTGCCTCTCAAGCACAGATACAAACATACACAAAAATATACAAGCAGTGTAAGAATTCAGCCATTATCTCTGTCAATAAAACACCTGTACATACAGTAGGGTATTACAGTTCATGAATGAGCTCCAAAATAAAAATTGGAAACACAGTATGTCAACTCCTACCACAGACACACCATTTCTCCTTTTTCCCAACCCTGCAGCACTTAGTATTCCATTAATGGCAAGGAGGCTCTATTTGGACTGGTTTTGGATTCCCCTGGAATTAGGCATGTACACCTGCCTTCTCCAAAAGGCACTGTTGTGGTCATGATTGTGCTGCTGTTTTACAGGAAGGACAGCTGGGAGACCATGGCTCAGTTTTCTTCCACAGGAACAAACTACAGGTTAAGTATTTTATATTAGACAAGGACTAGAAGCCTGGTCTTGGCAAGAGTAAGGAGAGTTAAGTACCTGAACAGCTGAAGTAGAACGCCCTGTTCATTACACCTCATCGTTAGTGATCAGCTACAAAAAACCACAAAGAGACTGCTAAACCCCAAATATCTTATGGTCAGCTATCTTCAGGTATGAGGGACAGACTCAAATCCTCTTTCTGTAAAAGATGGAAATTAATTTTCCACTACAAAAGTAGAGGTTCTGATCTACTTGGTATGAAGAAACAGGCTGCAGCAATGTGCCTAATGTATCACATGGATCAGGACAACTGCTGCAAGGGCAAAACATTTTTAGGCTAGTTGCCTGAAAATCAGGACATCTTTGAGCATACCCTTCTCAGCTTTTAGTCATCTATGGAACTGCACTGGAAGATGTTTAATCTAGAAATAAGGAGGCATATAGGCAGTGTAGGAACATTTTATGGGTCTAAGTTCTAAACTGAGAAAGAACTTCCACTGTAATTTCCCTGTGCCTTGGCTGTCAAGTTGTAAAATAACAGCATTTCACTGCTTCCAAGGTATAATGGAAGGAAAAAAAGAGCAGATAAGTGTGAGCTGTTCAAATACAGCATGGGAAGAGAGGACAAATAATCACTAAGATAGACAAAGGAATATTACTGCAAATAGGAGGTGAAAGAAAGACTCCAAAACATATTTAACATTGTGTTTAGGTATTTGTACTCCATTCAGAAACTGTCTGTCACTATTTTCAGTCAGAATTCTATCTCTAGTGTTAGAGTGACGGAACATTGAAAATGAGTAAATCTGAAAACCATACCTTGCTTTTTCACTACTGCTTGTTCTTGAAAGAGATGGTGACACATCTTGTACCTTCTCTACTACAACACTGAAAGAAGAAGAAAGATAGAAGAAAGAAGAATAAGATTTTTTTTGCACGTTATTTGTAGAGTTAATATTTGCATGTGAAACTATGAAAATGGAGTTTGGATTTTAAAGGACTTTAAATATATTCATAGGTGCTATATAAGTGGAAGAAATAACACAACTACTAATAAACCAGACATTAATTCAGAGATCAAAAATGAAGTATGGAATCACAGAATGACAGAATATGCTGAGTTGGAAGGGACCTATCAAGGTCATCATGTCCAGCTCCTGGCTCTGCACAGAACCATCCCCAAGAGTCACACCATGTGCCTGAGAGTATTGTTCAAATCCTTCTTGAATTCTGTCAGGCTTGGTGCTGTGACCACTTCCCTAGGGAGCTGTTCCAGTGCTCAGCCACCCTCTGGGGGAAGAACCTTTTCCTAATATGCAACCTAAACCTCCCCTGACACAATCTAAGACCATTCCCTTGGGTCCTATCACTGGTCACCACAGGGAAGAAATCAGTGTTTGCCCCTCCTCTTCCCCTCATGAGGAGGTTGTAGATTGCCATGAGGTCTTCCCTCAGTCTCCTCTTCTCCAGGCTGAACAGACCAAGTGACCTCAGCCACTCCTCACACAGCTTCCCCTCAAGGCCCTTCACCATCCTCGTGGCCCTCCTTTGGATGGTCTCCAATAGTTCAATATCTTTCTTATTTTGTGGCATCCAAAACTGCCCCCAGCACTCGACGTGAGGCCACCCCAGTGCAGAGCAGAGGGGACAATCCCCTCCCTTGCCCTGCTGGCCATGCTGTGCCTGATGCCCCCCAGGACAGGCTTGGCCCTCCTGGCTGCCAGGGCACTGCTGGCTCATGTTCAACTTGCCATGGACCAGGACCCCCGGGTCCCTTTCCCCAGCACTGCTCTCCAGACTCTCATTCCCCAATCTGTCCATACATCCAGGGTTGCCCTATCCCAGGTATAGAATCCAGCAATTTCCCTTGTTGAACTTCATATGTTTGGTGATTTCCCAGTCCTCTGATTTGTTGAAGTCTCTGCAGGGTCTCCCTGCCTTCGAGGGAGGCAACAGCTCCTGCCAGTTTTGTATTATCTGTGAACTTGCTTAGTGTCCCTTCCAGTCCTGGGTCCAACTCATTGATGAAGCCATTGAAGAGCACAGGGCTGAGGATGGAGCCCAGTGGAACCCCACTCGTGACAGGTCCCCAGTCTGAGGTCACCCCACTCACTGTGACCCTTTGTGCCCAACCCATGAGCCAGGTGCTCACCCACCACATGATGTGTTTATCCAGCCGTGAGCTGGACATCTTGTGCAGAAGGACACTGTGAGAGACAGCATTGAAAGCTGTACTGAAATCCAGAAAGATCACATCAACTGGCTCCCCTTGGTCAACCAATTGGGTTACCTTGCCATAAAAGAAAATCAGTTTTGATAAGCAGGACTTTCCCCTCATGAAGCCGTGCTGGCTGTGACCAATGACTGTGTTGTCTTTAAGGTGTTTATCAACCTCCCAGAATAATCTTCTCCATAACTTTACCAGGCACTGAAACTAACAAGTCTGTAGTTTCTGGGGTCCTTCTTCTTGTGCTGCTTGAAAATCAGGACATTCACTAGCTTCCAGTCAGCTGGGACCTCACTGGATTCCCAAGACTGTTCAAAAATCATCAAGAGAGGTTCTGTGAATCACATCATCCAGCTCTTTGAGGATTCCTGGATGAATCCCATTAGGCCCCATATATTTATATATTATACACATTTATATTTATATTTATAGGGATCCAGCTGAAGAAGCCGATCCTGCACAGTTTCAGGGTTGATTGGGAGTTGATAATTTTCGCAGTCATGGTCCTCCAGCTCAGGGCACCCTTGGTCCATCATCCTTGTTGAAGACAGAGGCAAAGAATGTGTTAAACACCTCTGCCTTGTCTCTGTCCCTGTTTGTGAGGAGACCATCCTCATCCTGTAATGGGACAATGTTGTTTTTACACTGCCTGTTGCCATTAATATATTTGCGAAAACTCTATTGTCCCCCACAGTTCTGGCTGGCTTCAACTCCAGCTGAGCTCTGGCCACATGAATTTTCTCCCTACAGTGGCCAACAGCAGCTCTTCCCATGTCACCTGACCTTGTTTCCACTGGGCATACACATTCCTTTTTTGCCGTATTTTTAAGAGAAGATTCCTGGTCAACCAAGATGGCCTTCTGCCTTGTCTCCTTGACTTCCAACATTTGGGAATTGCCTGATCCTGTGCTGTTAGGAGTTGATGCTTAAAAAGTGGCCAACACTGATGGACCCCAGCACTTGCAAAAACATTTCCTCAGGGGAAGCTCACTAATTCTCTGAGCAGTCTGAGGTCTGCTCTCCTCATGTCCAGAGCTGAGGTTTTTGTACTTTTCCTTCTGTTAGCAGAGATTTAAAACTCAATCACTTTGGGGCCACTGTGGCCAAGACAGCTGCCAATCTCCACTTGCTCACAAGATCCACCCTGTTGACAAGGAGTGGATCAAGGAGGGCATCTTTCCAAGCCTGTTCCATAATGTTGTCATTCAAGTTTTTTAGGAATCCTCTGTCCCAGGCTGTACCAGCTGTGTGATGTTCCCAGTTAATTTCTGGCAAGTTGAAGTCTCCCGTAAGGATAAGGGCAGTTGACTTGGAAGAGTCCCTTAGTTCCTCAGAGAATAATTCATTATTGTCCTGGCCAGGAGGTCTATAGTCGACTCCCTCAATGGCATCTGCATTATTTGCTTGTCCCTTGATTCTTATCCAGAGGCTCTCAACTGTGCCTTTGCCAGCTGTGAGCTCCACACATTCTACCCCTTCTAATACATACAGTGCCACCCCTCCACCTCTCCTGCTGTGCCTGTTCCTCCTGAAGAGCCTGTAAACCATCCAACAGGGCACTCCACTCACAGGACTCACCCCACCAGGTTTCACTTATGCCAGAGATGTCAAATCTCTGGGACTGGGCCAAAGCCTGGAGTTCCCCTTGTTTGTCCCTCATGGTGGGTGCCCATTAGTGTGGGAACATTTCAGGTGTGGTACAGTGTAGCCAACACCTCACAAGGCAGATTGGGGGATCCCATTAGTGCTCCTTTCCTCAAGTTTTGACACAGCATCCCATCACTCAGCACTGGCCAGCCTGGCTTTGTCCCTTTCTCCCTTGCAGGCTAGTTTAAAGATCTGCCAATGAGCCCCACTAGCTCCTGTGCTATAACTCTTTTTTCTTTCTGAGATCAGTGAATACCCAATAATGGACACAAAATGTAGACTGCTGCCAAAGTACAAAAGCAAGAAGCTGTATCGAAGTCAAAGAAAGAAGTCCAGATAGTTAAAGACAACTCTAGGGATCAACAAAGAGCATGGAAGTCTAATTTGTCATAGATATTCCCAGACATCTTTATGGTGTCATATACAAGCTTAAAAGGGAAGCTAGTGATACTGTAAACCAAATATGTGACGTGTTGACAGAGAAGAAGTTTTTGGACTTGCAAAATATTGGTAGAGCAATCTTTGATCTGTGAGACTGTTTACAGGAAATGGCTCCCAGTTAAACAAGCCCAAAACCAACTTCCTGCATTCAAATCTAAGAAGATTTGTTAGGCTGGCTTCAACTTAAACAGAGAAGAAATGGACACAGGTTCTTTATCAAGCCTGAGAGCTTAATGCTTGGCTTTGTCCTGCCCCTTGGAATGATGTGCTTAAAATTCCATGCATTTGTCTGTACAAGAGGACCATCAAATCATAGGTTTCATTGTCGAATGCTGACATTCAGCTTCGATGACATAATTATTACAGCAGATGACAAGCTTTGTTATAACTAATAAAACATTGGGTTTTATTATCAGGAATCAATGAGTGTTAAATGAGTGAGTCTTTAAGGCTAAGATAAATAAAGCAACTCAACTGAATAAGCTATTTTCCAAATTCTTATTTTATAAAATACAAATGTTCTGCCTTATAGGACATAAAAGCACGTGCTGGGAATAAAACAGATGTCTCTACATTATATATGTGTGTGGATAGATAGATAGATAGATAGACAGATAGATAGATAGAATGAATGAAGTTTGTACTGGAAACAGTGAAAACCATTAAAAATATGAGCTATTAAAACAAATGCTAGTAGATCTAACATGACTCACTTTTCTTGGGGCTTAGCATTAATGAAGATTATTGCCCGACGGTCAGTAAGCTCTTGCTTGCTTAGTTCTTCCAAAGACAAAAATTTCTTTCCATGTTTTACCTACAAGAAAATTAGCATAAAATAGAAGGTGTTTTGTTCAGTTAAAGATGCAGCAAAAAAATATATTTAAAAGATACCTAAACAGTAATTAAAAATTCCTAATCATAAACCAAAGACTGTGTAAGAATTTATAAAGCCATTCAAAATATCTGAAATTATTTTCTTCTTAATTTGCATTTTCTTCATCAGTTTTTCTTTAAAAAGATTGTTTATAAATATTTTAGCTTGTAGTTATTGTTTTTAAGCATTCCAAGCAGTTCCAGAATAAGGAAATGTTCCTGCCTCTGAAGGCTTTACAACACAGGATGGAATTTTCAAAATCAACCAAGTGCTTTAGGAGCACGTATTTCACTGATTGTCAGTAAGATTGGTATTTCTAATTCACTTGGGTATTTTGAAAAGTCCTTCTTGGATTTAAACTGAGCACAGCACTAACAAGTGATACTGGAGTCAGTCTTTATATACAAACACTTATTTTGTGAGAAGTTGAGAGAGGTCATGACTGAAGTGAAAATATTAACTCTTTGCTTCCTTATATCAAAACAAACAAACAAAACATCCATAGGTCATTCAATGTCAAGTCAGCATTAAGTATAGCGCAGGGAAAGAGACCAGAAGAACTAAAGTTAGAGAAAGGATCTGGAAAGGAACTAGGTCTGAACAGCTCAGATAGGACTGGGAGGATCACAACTATGGAATAGCATGAAGATGATTTCATCCATGAAGAAAGATAATCAAAAGAGATCTGTAGAACCGCTGTGAAATTTCAGGACAAGAAAAAGTATTTTTCTGTAGCCAGATTCTGGCTTTTGCTACAGTACTATTTCTAAATTAAGAGGAAAATTTTATTCTTTCTAAATAGAGTAATTTTTTAGAATAGCTTACCTGACCACAATCATAGAATCCATTAGTAATAATATTACTTGATGATAAATATCCCATCCGGCTGTACTTTTGGGAAAGATTTTTATCAAGTAGCTTTTCCAGAGCAGCTTCACTAAACTGATTTTTACGCTTTGTTGACAGATTAATTTCTTCTAGGATGTCTAAAGCACTGATAAATAAAATACAATGGCTTATTCATCATTAAATACTAATTAACTGCTATTATACAGCTCAGAGTTAGTTTCAGCATTACCAAGGCCAAGGCAGATTCACTTCCAAGTGCTGATCCTGTGCCCTCTGAGCCAGCAAGGAGCTGGTTGTGCTGCACAGAATTCCTTCTCTAGGGAAGGAAAAACACTGTGCAGTGCTCAAAATCAAATTCCTTTAGGTAGTTAAATGCTACCTAAAGAAATGCAGACAGGATGCCACACATTTTTACCTAGAATGATGTTATGCACTATAGAGAACTTGGGGAAAAAAAGGTGTAGAAGGAATAATGATCAGAGCCGACCATATGATACAGTCCAGGCACCCTCTCTCCCCCCACCTCTCTCTCGCTGTCTTTCTCTCTCTCTTTCCAGCTGCAATGCAATTTGTAGATTCAGTTGTGCATTGTGCAATGTGTGAATCCTTCAGGTCTAGGACTGTTACTGAGTTTGGGGGAGCACAGCTGGCAGGTATTTGTTTCTTAAGCTGTTTCTGGTGCTGAAACACACATACTGACAACCTTTGACATGAAAAACTTAGGGAAAGCTCACTAAGAAGATAAAGGAAACCGAATCAGGAGAACATTGCATAGTGCAGTTTTGAGACAGTTTAGGAATGAAAAAAACCCAGGAAAAAGGGATGGTATCTTCATGTGTGTGTGTGTACATATTCAAATTTCTATCTGTGTGTGTGACTATGCACACATGCAGATATTCCTCATGTCCCAAGGAATCAATTTTATATGTACACAATATATATATATATTTCTGTGAACTACACAGGGAGCCTCAACTGTGGACATCTACAATGTAGACTTCTGAAGGGATGAATTCAGATGAACTCCAGAGAAAAAGTTTTTCAGTCAAGGTAAATGACAACCTCCTCTTATCAAAGAGAGCAGTGGGAGAAGATAGTGGAAAAGCAGTTCTGGCTGTATGTCTACAGCATATTGCAGATAATCAGCAAGCAACACAGGGAAGAATTTTAAAGGGGTAAATGAATAAAGAAAGGCTAATGTGTAGAGCAGGGTCTAAATCAAATGACATTACAGGCACAATGGCACATTACCCTCATATGGAGGAAAGATAAGCCAAAACCAGACAAATACAGCTGCACCAAAAATTCCATGAAGAGATGAAAACCAAAAATAATGCCAGGAATCAAACAGAAATGGAAACACTAACACTTCCAACAGAATAGAAAAAGTAAGAGACAAACCCAAAAGATGCACAAGCAAAGTGAGACACAACTATTCAGGGACCAAAACAAAAATAAATGTTTCATATGCTACAAGTCAAAGAGGAAAATGTTGGCCTATTACTCAATGTGGGAAGAAAACTCATAACAGATGGCACAGAAAAGACTGAAGTGTCTGATGCCTTTTTTGCTTCAGTTTTCATAGAAAGGTTTCAAGCAGATGCCTGGCAGTAATATTAACAAGGAGGTAGAAACAGTAGTCTTAACATGTCTAGAGTAAGTTTGAGGAGAAAAGGTTAGCAGTCCCTGAGGACACTTAACCTCATACACTCTATGAATTCCCAAAAGCAACATTGGAACTATTTAGAATTGTATTGGAAAATTCTAGGCTAGATACCTGGTGAGTGGAGAAGGTCAAAGATACTATCTAGTTTTGAAAAAACTAAGAACAAGGAAATTATAATAGAGATAATTCAGACAAATTTCAGTGTCCAAAGAACATCATATCAAATTACCAAACAGTCAGTTGGCAAGCAACAAGAGATGAGAAATAGCCATTATGTATTTGTCAAGAATCAATCATGTAAAGTCAATCTAATCACTGCTGCAGTAGGGTAATTGACTTAACATATAGGCAGAAGAAGTAGATGTGAGATATGAGCTGAATTTGAGACATGTTTTGACTTTTATAAGTCTTTTCACTTATTCCTACTTGGATACTCATGAGCAAGTCAGGGAAATATGATCTACATGAAAATAGCATGAAGTGGTGCCTGACTAGTTGAAACACTATGCTTAATGTATTATTATCAATAATATGCTGTCAAACTGGAAGGACACATAAATTAGAGTCCTATTTTGATACCATCACAAAAGGGGAGCGAATAAGAACAGTGCCATATGCAAGATACAGAAAATAATCAGAGATTTGTTTGATGGTGGTATGACCTCACCTGAAATATCTCATCCAAGCTGAGAGGTGGTACTTCAAAATGGCATAAAAAATTAGAGAAATTCAGAGATGTGTGATGAAATTATACAAACAAAACTTGTCTAACACTTTTATTTTGTCATGAAAAGGAAACAGGGACATGGAAAATGAGAAAATTCATGAGTTAAACTCAAATTGCTATATAAAGAGGTTATTCAATCTCACTGAAAGCAGGACAACATGATTTGTTTTAAGGGATATTTAAAACTGAGAAACACCTTCTAAGTGTAAGGATATTCCAGCACTGGAACAGGTTACCTCAGAAAGCTGTGAAACTTCCTAGGATCAGTATTTACCCAAGCCAAAATATGTCCTTGTACCTTATTCCATCTTACACTAGGATAGGTGGATAACATCACCTTTGAAGTTCCCTCCTGATCTGAATTTCTGAGTGTCTCAGAAATCCCCTCACAGATGGATTTAAATTATCTGTGCAGTCATCAGAGGAGTGCCCAGCAGAGGGAGCAGGGCAATTACATATATTTTAATATAACAGTACCTAAAAGAGTCACCGTGTCTGAGGAGTCCTGTGTCATAATTCTCATAACCTAACCAGCTTTTGTAATTCAGGTATTAATATATGGAAGTGAGAGTTTCTAAGAAAGAATAAAACAGAGCCACTTTCATGTGACACTTCAGCACACCTGAAGTTAGCTAGAGCTTGTAAATCAAATCTATCCTGTGTGTAATAAGTACAATTTACTTATATTAAACTTAGTCTGAAACCTTTATTTCAGTTTCAAATGTATGGTGCACTGTAGTCCCTAATATTGACTGATACAAGTTATCTTCAATATAAAGCCTAATTCAGTCACAGAAACAATAAATGTTTTATAATTCTAGACAGTTCTCTCTGCAGGCTTATATTTTGTCAGAAGATTCTGTTCCTAAAAATCAATACCATTTCATCTGTAACATCTGTGGTGCAAAAGTAGTTTCAGCTTATCAGAAAGCTTTGTTATTCTGCTATAAATATGTAAAGATTGACTTAAATTGAATTCTCCCATCAAAAATTTTCCTCTGCCTTTTGATACTATTTCTACTCACCCTAGGTTGCACAGTTCAATAGCAGTTAGTTCATCACTTGCACAGATCATAACAGCCCAAGAGGCATTTCTTCTGACTTCTTCATTCTTAGAATGCAGCAACTGAACGAGTGGTCCCAGTCCGCCTGCATTTCGTAACTATTAGAAAAGTGAAGACATTGCCACATACATCTTTCCTCTATCCCAGCAAGAACAGCCTGTGAAATTCACTTCCCAAAACATTCAAGTTTTGTAGACAAGCTACACTGGGCTGGAAAAAAGGTCATTTATGGGCATTTGTGTTTCTGTGAACTCGGCATAGGCTGGAGCTTCAGAGTGGTACAAGGCAGACATCCCTTCTGGCTCTGCCCTGCTTTTCAGTTATGAGGCTGCAGTATGGAACCCGAAGGGACTACACAACCCAAGACTGCCACAGAGTTACACAGGTTTTTCTGTGTTCTGGTGCCTCCTAGCAACTGATTTACATCACAATACATTTGAATTTGTATTGTATGCATGACAATCTTATTAACATCCTATTCTCTTGTGTGCTACAGTATCTTTCCTATACATGCTGGAGGAAATATTGTTCATTTGGATTTTCGAAGAGAAAGACATTTTAAGGACACTGAAAGAGGTAGATTAATTATCTATGCCCCTTATTCATGTCCTAATTAACAGCCTTGACCCATGAGAAACCCCAGCTTATGATTTATGAATGCACATAGCATGATTCTTATTTATGAGAAGAAAATACTATGACCAATTCATAAACAGCAAAGAGTTCAACTTGCTGGATGTCACTGATCAAAGGATTAATTATATTTTGAGTTTTGTCTGAAATACATTTACTCCATGCACATCCAGTATCTCATTAATCAAGGTCAGACATTGCCGTTCAGGCCTTGAAAATGGGCAACAGAACTCTGAGGGAGAGTAAAGAGGATTGAACTTCTCATCTTCAAAGTTCAGCCGACAGTTGCAGCTGAAAGAAACCTTGATGTTTAACGCTCCTAAATATACAGATCAAGATATAGCCCTAGTTAAAGCTCATTGGAGCCACTGAAAAGCTGCAAAGCATTAATTTGGTGAAAGCAAGCACAGTCATGAAAATTCAAGTTAAAGAAAAACATTTCCAAAATCTCCTGAAAAACTGAGCTAAAGTCAGCAGAACAAGTATCACAAAAATAAGTAACTACCTAGAAAGCTCAGGACTTCTAGGTCAGACACAACAGATTTCTGATTCATGTAACTCCCACCTCAGATCTAGAAACATTATCAATAACCGCAACGTCAAAGAGTAGTTTTACCTCAGTTCGTGCATCAGCATCACAACCAAAGGCAGCCACAGCAAATGCAGCTTTGCTCTGCACTTGGCTGTTGGTTGAGCGCAGTGGCCTTGCAAGGGCACTCATGACACCATGGCTCTGGATACTGGCACGGGATGCCTCTTGCAGGGACAGATTTGTTAGCACTGCAATGGCATTGGCAACGGCTCCATCTCTCTGGGCGTTCAAGGTGTTCATTAATGGCTCAATTCCTTCAGCCTCAGCAACAGCACTAGCAAAATGAAGGAGGGGCAAAAATATTTGTTATTTTAGGACCATTTTTCTTCTTAGTGTGCTGTTTTTATCAACTAAACTAGTATTACAATTCAAGATTTACATATATACATAGGTATGCATCTGTACATATATGTATGTGTGTGTGTGTGATTTATATACGACTCACGGTGAGAAGTTCAAGAGGCACAACCTAAGGAGACAAACCAAGTCACAAACTTCTGGATTCTTTAACTTACAAGGACATGGATTCTTTCTGAGGTGTTGAACAAGTCAATTAAATCCTGCATCTTTTCAAAGGTGCAGAATTTCTTTATATTTAGTGCCAGGCAAAGGCTTCTGCAGCCTCTTACCATCTTTCCCCATAAACATTCTAGCACTACTTCTAATGAGGATTATAGTGAACAGAAAATCACATTTTTCTTTGTTCTGCCTCTGTAAATTTCTGTGATCAGATACCTAGGTGGTATAAACATGTACACCAAGTTTCTGACATTCGTACCGTGTAAGTGTACATGGTGCAGCTCAGTGCAATGTAGAAATTACTGAGCTGGACTTATACAAGTCGAGTTAACAGGGCAACAGCAGACTCATCAGAACACAGCTTAGGGCTGGCTATAACTGTGAGTCCAGATCAACTAATCTATCAACAGCAGATCCAGCTTACATATTCCCTCTGTTCCCAGATGATATTGCATCCATGGCTGAAGTGGATGCAGTGCTGGGACAAATGCTGGTGTGGTCAAGTCCTCAGCTAGACTTAAAATAATCTATTTCCAAATAACATTGGGGAAGATGGTTGGGATTTTTTTCTAAGGATAATTTCATAGATTTAGGTTAGAGAATAGTCAAAGAAAAAAAAATGCCGAAGAAGCATTATTAATGAAGTAGCAACTTTGGGAAGGAGACAGCAGAAGGTGCAAGGAGCTGCACTATTAGGGGATACATATTTTACTTTAGGCTCATCTGTTTGTTAAACAAAAGTTGGTAATATTGTTAGCAATGGGAATGCACAGATGGCAAGTTGAATTTTCATTGCAACTGCTTTTTATACCCTCTATTAGTATGTTGTCTACATCAAAACCATAAAAAACTCTTCAACAAAAGAGTTTACACTTTTTATAAGTTTTGCTGAATTTCTGTGAACACAGTAATAAAAGAGATCTGTATGTGAAAATCTTTTACTGTAACAGTGCCTTACCAAAATCTGCCTAATATTTTAAATACCTTCACAGTTACAAAATTAATCAAGCTTAGAAGTATCACATATAAAAGAAATTATTATACTACCAAAGACTGTTGGCACTGATAACAAATAAAAAACCCCATGAAGAATGCTGCCAGTCACACTTTTATGCAAACAGGACAGAAAGTAGAATACATACCAACCTGTGCCACATAATCCCATTACACAGGCAACATGCTGTAGGTCTTACTGTGAACTCATCTTAGTTCAAGTATCTCCACATTGTCAGAGAGGGGAATACAGATGCTCCTGAGCATACTTGGAATGAATCAGCAGAGCCTAATGGGGTTTGTTACTCTCATCTCTGCCTCAGGTGCAAGGCAGTGGGAGCTCACAAGCAGTGTTGGAGCATGGATCTAACAAAATCTGGCAGGCAGGCAGTAGTCACCTGTTTGGAAAACCAGGGAAAAAGCAGCAATCCAGGGATGGAAGGTGAGTGGAATTATTAGCTTGGGTGCAGCATTAAGATGCAGGGTCAGTTTGGTGATGCCTAATTAACCCTCGTGGAGCACCAGTAGTTTTAATGCAAGCACTTCGGTCTCTATTCAGAAGGGAATCTCATGTTTTCACATGTCCCACACTGCACTCATCTGTCTTCCTTCAAGTAGCTGGATTTCCCTTTGTGTGTCCTCCTTCCCCTTTCCTACTTGACCAATGACAAAGAGCTGAAAATGTTTTATTTGGTGGGTGGCTTTCTTTCTTGTGGTTGTGTTCTTTACTGAGGTAAGTAAGTACTTCTGTGGTTAATATTGTCTTATCATGCCCATGAAAATTTTATCCAAATTTTCAGCTTCACGGCTGTTGTAGCTCTATCCAGGCTGCTGTATATGACGAAATTCTGGACATGTTGATTGCCCATGTAAGATTGAGCTATACATCACATGTATCACAGGCTTGCTGGAAAACATCACATTCCCAGCATGTGTAACAATGCCATGACGGACCTGCTGGCACAGCTTGGGTGAGACTCACCATACACACACACATGGCCATACACAGTAAGGTGTGTTCATGAGCTATCAGATTTACTACATTATGCAGTGCATACACACACACTTTACCCAGGAAGGAAAAAAAAATGAAATCAAGCAGTTTCTCCTTTACAACAGATACACAGAAATTCCAGGATTTATGGGACAGATTCACTACTGCATCTCACAGGTGTGGTATACCCAATATTTCTGCAGTAAGTAGAGGACTTACTATTCCTATACTACACCCAAGAATACACATATTCTCCCACAGGAGCTCCTAGTAAACACATGGTCCCTCACAGACTGGCTACAGAATGATGCACAGCACGGAATGACGTAGCCAATCACATTATAAGCAGATTCACTATAATTTCCATAAAACCAGCAAGTACACAAGCACTTAACAAAAGAGCAAGGTGATGGCTCCTTGTGTGTTCAGAGCTGACCTCAGCAAGGTACAGAGCACAGCCAATTTTCTCAAGTGCCACTCAACTTCAAAAAGGTTGAGAACCACTGATTTAGAAGATCATACATATTTATTTCCATCCCGCTTTCTACTTCTGCGCAGACTCATTTTGAATCACAGTTTCATGCATATAGTTTAATCAAGCAGTACAACTGAGCACAAGGCAAAAAGAATTTATTCGAAGTGACAATGGCAGGTAACAAGAGTTGAAGTTTGATAATATGTTTTTAAGAGGGCATGAACATCTGAGGCCAGTGCTGTGTCCTGGTAACAGAGATGCACACAGAAGAAGGAAGAATGGGGAATTCATAGTTCAACTCACTCCTACCCCACAGGCCTCTGGAGAACACAGAAATAGCACTGTCACCCTGGGCCACAGAACCTGACCTCAGCAGGGAGCTGAGAGAATGAACATGTTTAAGTTTAAGGTGCTGAAATACCACAGCACTAAGTATGGAGGTCCTTGTTCCCTTCTATTTTGGGCAGAGACATGCACTGTGTAATTTTTTTGTTATAGGGCAACAAAAGTCAGAGAATGCTTTTACCAGCTTTGTCTTTGACTAATGTAGATTAGCACTAGACTCTCCCTGCCTCCAGAACACTCTCCTTCAGACACATCCTACTGAGACTGTGGAATTTATCAGTGCTTCCACTACAGAACTATATCCTCAAGGAAGAAGTGACCCTTGGTTTAGCTGAAAAAAATATACACCTTTTGATGTGGAAAAGGAGTAAATTAAATAAATCCACAAGTTTTTTCCTCTATGTTGTGTATATATTCAAAATACATACTTTCCTAAACAAGGAGAGAACAGGTTAGGGAAAAGGAAAGAAGATGATGACAAGAGAAGAAAAAAAGGATGTTGCATTTGCAACATCACCATTTTTTTCTCAAAAGTAGAAGCTGCCTATCTGAACTACAAACAGGAAGAAAAAAATAAACAAGACAGATGTAGGAATTGCAGAGCTTAACTTAAAGTTAAAATAATTCAAATGTTATGATTTGTAAGCACATGTTATGATCCTTAGAATGCCCAACCTAGCAGGGTTAGGCATTTACCTTAATCAAGCTATACAAAGTTCAGGTACCCTAAGGACCTTAAGCACGCTCTTTGGTGAAACAGTGAAATTCTGATTACAATTAGATTCAAATTCCTGTATTCAAGAATAGCTAAAATATTTTTTTCAACTGTCATTGGGAAGACAAATATTAAAAGGTCAGATAATAAATACTTAATTTATTCATTTTAAATATACATTGTAACGTTATTAAGACATTTTCTTGAAAATTCTCTAAAAGATAATTCAAGACTCAAATAATAAATGCTGAGAGACTGAGAAAAACAAACATTTTATTGACTACTTTTACTGCAAAAATAAATTAAAAGTTGTCATTAAAAGCATTACCAAAAACTTCACAATACAAACTTTTTTTTAACAGACACTTTGGAGATGTGTATGAATGTCACTGAAATGAGTATTTTGTTGCTTTAGTTGTCTGCGGTGCAACAGGAAAGCTCAGATACTGGGAGCCTGTTGTGAAAACAATTAGCAGTAAAAATTTGATGAAAATTCTGTGGGGTTTTTTTACTTTATTTTTAGTATTATAAGCACTCTGTGACAAGAACCATCTCTTTGTTGGCATCACAGGAGCATAAAAGCTCTGGTCTGTGACCAAGCCTTCTAGCCATGGCAAGAAAAAGAACAAATTATTTACTTAGAGCATCAGGAATGGTCCAGCTAGCTTCTCCTCTTGAAGAGAAAGTCTAGCCTAAGGGAGAAAGCAACTAAGAGTGTTCAAAGAGCTGACAGAAAACACAGAGACTGTCCCCCAAACCCCCAACCTAAACAACCTTCCAGGGAGGGGAGGGAGAGGAGAACAGTGGTACAGCTTGACACCACTGTTTACTCAGGATTGTACTAAATTTACACTAGTGAGATTGACACTTCATAAAAATGGTAAAGTATGTTTGGTTTTGTTTCTTATACCATGATTGAACATAAAATGGTTTATATTCAATTATATTTTTATTCACTTCTATGCTATTTACTCCCCCCACACCTGACTGAGGATTTAACACAATTTCTGCTCAGAAAAAATTGTAATTTTTCCTTCTCACTGGACTTCATTTTTTTCAAATGTGTTTGCAACTGCATGTTTAATTTCTGTGCAAAATTACTGTGATTGTGTGTGAGGTGCTTAGCTAGCCATTTATGCCTGTGCATATCTCATTTTCATACATAATTGCATGTAAATTATGCATAAGAATTATGCATCTAATTACACACATTTTTAAAAATCAACTCTATCTGTGTTAAATCGCATGACTTCTTTTTCACACAAGGCATTTTTGATCCAGCTCTCTTATGCAATTTCTGGCTGAGAAAGAATATCATAACCAGAAGTTTGAAAAAGCCTCAAGAAATAGCTTCCTTTTTATTCCTTAAATGTATTAGTATTCTTCATTAGCCTTGTTATGCCACCAGAATAATCACATCCAATAAATGTCTTCTGCACTTACCAAAAATTTCACTTTCTGATTTAATTATTTTCAAAAGCAATTGACTGTTGTAAATAGTCACTTGTATTTTATTTAGAGACTAATACTACTTCCTTTTTCTTCACTATACAAGGGAAATTAAAGTCAGTATGTTTATTCTGAGTAAGGGAATCTAGCACAAGAGACTCTGACCTACAATCTGGGGGCTCTTTGTGCTCCAATAAAAATATTGATGATATCAACAAACCATATTAATTTTTCATTTCAGGAACTGAACCCTCTGTCCTATTTTCTAATGACAAGTATCTTGTTAAAACTGCAACAAAACCAAAACTCAATAAACATCACAGTCTGGATGCAATAAAACCTTTAACTGTCTGGGTTAGCAGAGACTGTAATACCTGACTGTCATTTAGCAATTCACAGAGATCTTCTAATGTCTACCATTAAACTCATCTGACAAAGTTACACAGATCTCAGTTCTAAAACTGTAGTATATCTAATTTAAATATTACAGGAGCATTGGTAATGAACTATCTGTTCATGATACCTGAGACTTTCAATTATAATACTAACCTCAACCTTTGTAAAGAATTTCTGATATTGCCACTATTATGTGGAAGGCTTGAAATTCAACAATAGATACCGTTTTTGCTCCTGAAAGACCCCATGTGCCTTCAGCCAGGATAAACTCATGAAAATTACACAATCCCCCCCTCTCTTTTTTCTGACCCAAGAAGTTGTGCATGCAAAAGTCAGTAGCTAGGCACAAATATTCAGAGTCTGGAATCCACACTGTTACAAAAGCAAAGTAAGAGAGAACATGCATGTGTTGCCAGAGCAGCCTTCATGGAGGTGTAAGGAAAGGAAAGAAAAAGCCAAATCAGGGTCCTCACAAATCCTCTGAACACAGAGAGCAAGGAGACCATAGTTCTTCTTCATCTCTGGAAGCACCAGCTGAGGAAGGATAAAGTTGTGCCAAGTCAGTCTCTACACACAGTATTTGGACTGTGAACTTGAGCTTTCCCTTCTGGATAACTCTTTTCTGGACAACTGTGAACATGTCTCAAATGGCAGCAGTCTCTTTTGCCTTGCTGAAAGCTCAAGCTCTTACAATGACTTAGAGTGCAGAAATTTATGCTTTTAGCTTTCTCTCTTTAAATTACATCTCTAAGAAAATACACATATACTGCTATGTTAAGATAAAATTACTAAGGTTGCATGTCAAAATATTAAGGTTACTTGTAAAAGCTTCTTTTTACCAGATGACAGTCCAAGTGGACAACATGACACAGAGCACAGGTTAAATTCACAGCAGGGCAGAATTGAGTTTGCATGGTCAGTCATAACCCTGAAATTTCCCTATAGACATTTCAAATAAACAACTTCACACTATACTCAAGTAAGTTAAAACATAAACTTAAATAATTTAATTTAGAAATCTCTCTACAAAGAAAATGTGAATGCAAAAGCACCAATATCTTTGTCTGAAATATTTACTCATATGTAAAATAAAACTTGTCACTTTTAATTCATAAAAAGTATAATTTACTTCAGTGCATATCAATGAATGACATTGCAAGGATACACACTCAGGAGATACCATGGTACTTGTGCCATTACACAAAAGAAAGTTTTCTCTCCCAGGCTTAGGAGTCTCCATCTGGGAAGAAAGAGTTTTCACCCGATCACAGAAATCTATCATGTGAAGTTACAGGTGACAATATACTTGCTCTGAGTGAAATTCCAGTCCTCCACAGCCAAGATAAACAGTGATCATACTGCAAGGCTTTGAAAGTAGGGGTGTACAAACAGGGCAAAAGCTTCTGCTGTATCTACAAGGAGTAAAATTTCTATGTAGTCATCATTATCCCAGATCAGAAGTGTTCTGTCTGAAAGGATTTTAGACCTACTTAGGTTTCCTTGCACTTTAGGATGTGGTGACATGAGATCTGTGTTAGATAAGAGATAAATGCTCTATATTGGTCTTTGTCTTGAATATAACCCCAAAGTTAAAAAACAACAACAACAACAACAACAACCCAGGAGAATGCATAGTTTTTTGGTTGTTTTTTTTTTTTTAAAGAAGACCTGTACCAGGAAGAAAACACAGTTACAGTGTCTGAGCCTACAGAAGGACTTTCCCATGCAGCCACACCTTCCCACTCTAAGAGAAAAATACACCAGCTGGCTGTATGAAAGATTTTTCACTGCTAGCAGGGCACAGACCCATGTCTGGGGGTTGTGTATCAATCATCTGATGTGACGTTAAGGTTCTACTGGTAACCCATTTCTGAGTGACATCCCAGACAGGACTCAATCCAGGTTTTCTGCCAAGGGAGAAAATTACCATAAAACATTTTGCAGTTTTCAATGGAAGTCAAAATGTAATTTGCACGGAAAAGCTTGTGAGGTCTTAGGTAATGGGTAATGACTTTGTTGTCTCTTTTTTTTTTAGTAAAGTACCTCCCACAATATGGATATACAGTAAGAGAAAGGAAAAGGAGGAACCTGTTCGTGGCCTGAGATAACTGTATTGTACAGGGTGCAGTAGACATGGATGCTAATGTAAAAAAGTAACAGCACAACCCACAAAACTCAAAAAAAATCCCTTTACCTTGCAGCACATTAGCTCAAAAATATAATTCTGTCACTAGGGGTCAGTATTAAAACATATTACATCTACACAATACTGCCAGCAGCATTCTATTGTTGATTTCCTCATTCAGAAAAACAAACTTATGTCATAAAGAACTATTAAACCATAAAAAAACCAAAACCTACAGTGGATTATCACCTATTTATGCTATTAAATGTAGCTCTTGTTCTTGAAATTTGTGTTCCTGTTGTGTTCATAAACTGACACATATACTCATGCAAATGTATTATGTAATATTGACACTTCAATATTTATGTGAATTAGGTTCCATCTACAGTCTTGAAAGAGAAAAGCTATTACTAATTTTCCTATTTTCTAATAGGGAAGATTACTACGTAGTGCTATTACTACCTAATGGTAGTAATCACTACTTCCTAATAATAACAATATTTGGAATGTAAGAAAAACTGTATGTTCTTCACATTTATTCCTTGACAGTCATACTCACCTTATAAACCGTAAAAAAATCTGTTGTGTACTGAAAATCTCAGTTGAAAAAAGTGAGACAATCCCACTACAGGTGAAACACATTGAGGATGTATTTTGAGTCATTAGATCAGTGCATGAATTTCAGTTTGGAATAATAGAAATAACATCCACTAAAGTCAAGGGAACAACTCACTTTCTCCTCACTGGGCACTGTCCATAACCAATAAGTTCCCAACCTCTCCTCCTATCCCAAACTACTCTCAAATCTTGACAGTCTTGATACATTTCAGGAAGCATACATTCAGATGCTGCACTAATGCCTGGAATTGCCTATATGGATATAACCTTTGCGAATTTAAATAGGTTCTCTGATTCCTGTGAAGGATTTAAAACTTAGAAAGCTAAATAACATAAAGCTTGCTGACTTTATAAATTTTGGGATGATACTCTGCTATCTTGAATCCAGATATAATACAGAAATTTGTCACATGACAGTTATTATAAACCCCAGGAGAAATATTCTGTCATAAGACTGTCACGTACCACAACTTCCTGCAGCCCTTGTACAGATGAAGAAAAAACATCCTTTTCCTTCTAGTCCCAGACCAAATTCTAACTGAATGCTATAAATTTTGCACTTAAAATAAACAATTTAGGACAAATATTATTGAGGCTGTTAATTAGTTTTCATGTTCAGTACAAAGTTCTAAATTCCAGAGCATATGTTTTTCTTTAGTGGCAAATCCATTAGGTGCTCAGACTTCAGACACTCCCAGATTTATGAAGGCAACTATTAGAAATGGCATTTGTGCTATGAAAATACTGAAGAAAAGAGCTGGTCAAATTAATGTCTAACTGGTATACTTGAGACCTTATTTCTGTGTGCTGCTTCTAATATCGTATTTATATTTAACATGATTATCTTATCCTAAATACATGAAAAGCGAAAATAATTGATTATACTTTAAATGAGAAAAAATAGGCAGATACTGAGGTAAGCCCCTTGTTTCAGGATTAGATGTGTGGCACAGAATCACTTATTTTCCTGCCCAACAGATGACGCTGCTGTTTCTTTGTTCACGGTAATTGTTCCAATTGTGCACCAGGTCCATTGCTGAAGTGACTGCACCCACACTGCCCGAAGCCTGGACACAGCAAAACCAGAAAGCTTTGGAGATTCTTTAAATGGCATTCTGCTGTCCAAATAACTGTATACAGTTTTCAATAAAGCAACTTATTTCTCTGCATTAAAAAAATGTAACGGAAAATATGGATGCAAATACCCAGCTGAACATAATTCTCTTTTTTTTTAGAAGCAGACCACAGAAACAAATTGTGACATATACATCAAGGATGACCTCAGAGCTATGCACACATAGTAACATAACATGTTAGAATAAGCACATGGGATTTTAAACTGCAATGTATTTTACAATTTTATTTTTACTTAGCCTAACTATTAACAGGTTCACAAGGATTTATCATCAATATTGAGCAGCATTAAAACTCTGTCCTTACAGTAAAATTCTTATAAAAGCATATTCTGGGGGTGTCAGTCTGTAAACTAATGAGGCATTTGACCACTGTATTTTTTTCTATGTGCTAGTGAAGTATGACATAACATCAGCTCTGCAGGAAAAACTTAAATTTATATTAATTCCTATATGTTCTGGTAGAGATCCTATTGAAAATCCATGTTTTCCAGTAAACCTGAAAACTCAAACCACTTGTATGGGACTCATGTCCTCTTCTACTCTAGATTTTTGGTTAAAGTACTATGGGAAGCAGAGTAATCCATTAATTTATTTATTTTTGCCAAATCATGGTTGCTTGAGGACAAGCTGGTCTCTGTCCCGTTCATCGTGAACAGGTGCTCTAATTACCAAACCTCCACCATATTTGACACCTTTATTAGCTGTCTCAGCTGAGAAACAAAGGATTGATTGGGCAGGGGTATAGAACTAGCCTTTCACTGCTGAGGGGAAGCACCTAAAGGTCAAGGTTAATATACATTAGTGGGGGGTAGTATTGTCCATTGCCTATGCTGTTCTTGTGCTATTAATCAATGGAAGACTTTATCTTTATGGGCTACCTATGGTGGGAGTTTTAATTACACACAATTTGTCTTAAATTGTATTTTTTTCCATATTATATGAAAAGCTGGCAGCACTTTTTGCTATTCCTAACAAAAGCAACAAATCTCCAGCAAAAATAGCAATATCTTGTACTCACTTTATATCCTCAAATATACACTGTACCAAATAAAAGGGCAAGGTACACATCCTTTAATCAATATAACACAGAAAAATGCTCATGAAATTAGATACAGCAGAACCCATGCATATGAGTTCAACAAGGTTGAATATTTGACTGGCCAGTAAAAAGTGAAAGCACTTATGGCAAATCGTCTTTGGACCCATTTTGTTCTTGCCACATAAGGTCTATCTGCTGCTACTACCTTTATGATTTTATATTCTTGGAGGGTTTATAACAAGAATCTAATACATAACTGATAAAAGGGCACTAGTCTCATCAGTTTCATTTGAGATCAGAATGTTGTCAACATAATCACACAGCAAAGTCACATTATTATAAAAGTGTATCAGCATCTTCATTATTTATACACTTATTTTCAGTGGTCTACAGGACATACAAATGAAACACTCTAGAATGAAATATGATTATGGTAACTCAATCCAGAATTAATTTTCTCCAAACTATTTTTTTTCCTATTATGTGAATGTAAAATAAATATGGGCCTGATAGTCAGTCAGTGAGCTGGAACTGTACCAATTTGTATCAGCTAAGGGTTCAACACTATATATTCATTTATAGATCCTAGTCACACTCAGACCCTTCTATGACTTATTAATGATTTTGACTTAGAAATGAAGCTTTGAAGTAATTATATAGTCACATGGAATTCATCCAATATACACATTTAATGTAAATTATAGCTTCCTGATTTTCACAGAAGACCTCTGATTAGATTATCTGGTGCTTCCATATTGTACTTGAAGCTGGATTGTGAGGAGAGAGAAGTATATGTAAGCCACCTTTACAATTTCCTGACTCTGCCCAGCAAGAAACAAATACGGACTTCATTATAATGCAGAGACAGAGACAGCTATTTCCCTGCCTGAGGTCTCAGAGAATTGTTCCAGCAGTTGAGCTAAACAATGTCCTGACTATCTCCTTAGCAAAAGAAATGGAATGAGTTGGCATAAGCTGCTATACCAACTCAAAACTCTCCAGAGATCCTCTTTTCACAATGTGAAACCTCAAAGGGCTGCACTACGAAAACCAGCTGTAGTGGAGCTGAAAGTTTGACCTCTGGACTCCAGCACTGTGCTCGTTTTATGTGTGTATGACTCCCACTGACACCAACTGAAGAGTCCAGCACATGAGGAGAGCAGAATATCAGACAAAAAAAAATGTACTATGTGAATCTGAGAACAGAGTATTATTCTCTTGTGTCAAATTATCACTCCATCTGGTAACATTAAATGAATACTAGCGACTATTAGAGCTGAATCAATAAATTGAAACAAAAAATTTATTTTGTGAGTTATTTTACTTTTTCACTTCAAAGGATGCCTGTGAATCGATTACAACTTCTTTAAGTATATTCCAGGAAACTTTCAGGGATTTTTTTTTTGGTTTGTAAGTTCCATGTGATTGCTCATATGCATCACACTGCTGCTCTGTTGCTTTTCCCTAACAGGACTTTTAAGAGAGTTGGGATAAAAGAACGCTGCAGCTGACAGTAGAATTTAATTGATACAATTGTTTTGAAACATATAGTGAGCTAACCATTGTGACCTTTGTTAGTAATTTTGGATACTGAAGTTACACTTCTTTCAGAGAATGCAGTATAAGCATTCTCTATTACTTGGGAAACAAGAAAAAAAAAAAGGAAGAGCAAAACAATGCCAACATGCATTCATTCATAGAATGAATTTAGATCAGTCAAAAAGGTTGTATGAACATCAAGTTTTAAAATATCTCAATGATTTTGGATTTAACAAGAGAAATCAACATCAAATTTGTTGTTGCTTTAGATTGTAAGGCATATTTTGCTCATATGTTCTCTTCAAAACATGATTTAATATCTCTGCTTTCATTACATCTGCTTCATACCTTTCCTTGGTGAAGCAAACATTAGTAAAGACAGCACAACTCTTGCAGCACTGATGAGAACCAAGCTATTCCAGGTGACTCATAAGCACCAAAAAGTGCCTTATAGTCAAATTCACAAAGACCTGCCTTGTAGGATAAGGACAAGATGAGGCATTCTTTAAAAATCAAAATATTATCACTTCAGATTAGTGTTTTAAATAATAATTTAATTATTGCAGACTCACCTTGTATTTCTAGGACTGGCTGTTGTCAAATTAGTTAATGCTGTCACTGCAGCTTCTTTTACCTCTTCATTATCACTGCTTAGCAACTGTACAAGCTGGGGAATCCCTTTGAAAGAAATAATTGTATATATGAACCTTTAAATAAACCATGGCAGTCTGAAAAATTATAATATTCTCCTTATAAACAGAAAAAACACAAATTCACATTTCATCCTTTCCCACCTTACTCACCCTGGAGTCCAAAGATACTTTTACTGTCCATATTCTCACACATGGCAGAAATGGCTTGGGAAGCAGCAACTTTAACTTCATCACTGTTAGTTTCCAAAAGGTTTAGGAGAAGTTTTTCAACCTCTTCCCAATGTAAGATTTTCCGTATTTCAGCTTTAAATGAGAAATAACAATAGCATTAATTTGCATTTGTTTTCCAAATCAGTGAAAGGACATGAATTTGATTACATTTAGTTGTTGGAAATATTTTGGTAACAGGCAACAGCCATTAAGAGATGTGCACAAAGGACCTGAGCCAAATCCCATTACAGAACATCCTCCATTGGAAGGGACCCACAAGGATCATCCAAGTCCAACTCCTGGATCAGGCTTCAGTGAACTCTGAATCAAGTCCAAATAATGACTAATAAACACAGTATAAACATACATAGGCCGACAGAATGCAAAGTTTGTTCTCTGCAAGACTTTAAAACTGCAGAATGCATAGAGGCTTGATGGAAACAGCTTTTCCAATACAACTGGTCATGCTTACTCAGGATCGTGCTGAACTTCAGTTTATGCTAACAACATCCAAATGCACAACTTTGAAGAAGATACCAGTAAATGTACAATTAGCTTGATGAAATACCACTCAATGTATTAAAATAGCCAAAAAAAGGCAAGCAGCATTACAAGGAAAATTTTAAATTCTGCACAGCTTGTAGTTCTTCATTAATGCCCACTTTGCAGAGAATTTGGATTTTGTAGTTTAGCCTGCTGACACAGAGTTCAGTGCTGACCTACAGTGCACAGACCAGCAGCAGCTCTGGAAGGACACAGATGCTCCTTCCTCTACACAAGTAACAACACACAGCACCTACAAAGTTATCTACAGACATCTGGATGTAGATACCAACAAACTGCTAAACTCCCTCATCCCAAAACTGATGAGATCAGAAATGCAGGTGTTTCTTAGAAAGATCCCTGAAAGAAACCTTTTCATGAAGAAAGGCACTGGACAGCACAGAAGCTCTACAATGATGAGAGTCAATAAATATTTAACCATATGCATAATTTAAACCAGACTAATTACATGCTGGAAGTTATATCTACAAAAGAGAATTTTTGAATGTATTAAAGAATTTCAGGAACTGAAAAGTCAGTGGAACTTCAGAATATTTAGGAATTTTACCAGTGCTTGTTACAGTTCTGAGGGATCACTGCCTTGTTTGGATTATTGTCCTCCAAATAAAAAAATTTTTAAAGTAAAAAAAAATATCGTAAGCATTCTTTTAGATAAAGCTGAATCTGTAGTGAATAAAAGTAAACAAATACTAGTCCGCAAAGTCAATGAAAAGCAAGTTTGATCAAAAATGTAACTGTAGAGCAGAAATTACTCAAAGCAAGTAGATGAGACAGGTCAGTTTTAAACTTTTTTAGAATCCTCAGATACTCAAATGAAATCACAAAACAAAGATGCAACAAATAAAACAGAGAGGATTTTAAGTGTCAGCAGAACTTTGGCCATAACCTCGACGCAAATGAGTCACCTCTCAAGAGAAGGCCTTAATTGGGATAAGAGACTTTTTTGACAGGTTATCAAGTATGTTGCTGGCCTGTTGCTTGTCAAAGTACTCCATAATCCCAAATAATGATCTCTAGAGGTTCTTCATTCCTTAGTAATTTGGTTTTTGTACAGTAAGTAACTTATTTATTTACAGATTTTCTTAAAAATTATTCTTGATTTTAAAGGCAGCTATGATGACGGGTAAGCGTTTATTTTAAAGAAAATGTATGCCTATATGAAATAATATGAATAATTAATTTGAATGAGTGAAAACAGTAATTTAAAATACTTTAAACAGAAAAAGAATTTAAAAATAATGTGGAAAAACAGATCTTTAATTTGAACTTATGATAAAGAGTATGCATGTATATTTAAGTAGCTAGATCAATGGAAATTATTAATATTTCGATATCCAGGTGACAATTCTATTTAGGGTTTGAACATTTTCTACTGATCCTCTCTCTATGTGTATGAGCTGTTTCCTTTGTGTCCTTTACAACAGACTGGAAAGAATGCACACTTGAAAAGCATCGTTTATGCTGAAGTACTTCATATGTCAGTGCCAACACCATTTTTACAGTGATTAATTTCTTGACCCCTAAGTAATTTGAATACACTGATTTAACATGAAGGAGAATCAAACACATACAACTGAAAGAGTTTGGAGTATCAACTGTTCTGTCCAGTTTTTCATGCATTGACTCCATGGTGAGGCAATCTTTATTTTTCAATATGTTTTCTATTTCCCCAGACTACCCCAAAATCATGATCTGAGTTCTATCAATTACTATTCAGGTCACTGTCACCACCTTATGGAATTATTTATACCAATTTCAAATGAAAAAAAGTTAATGTTAAATAGCATCATGACCTCTCACTGATCTTGAACTGAGATAACCCAGATAAACAAAGATCTGTATTATGAAATGCATATGTTAGTCAGGCTACAGAGCATGTTCAGTGTGCTTCCCTTTGAGCATGAGACGCATTGAGATACACAGAAAGAATGGGGAGAGCTTCAAACCAGAAGTTTGGCAGAACAAGTGTCATCATCACTTTCTCCATACACACTCCAAAGCATTTTGTTGTTGCTGCTGTGTCTGGCATTGTCAGGGGAAAATCAGACCTTGCTTAATCAACAGTCCAGATAATCTACTCACAGACGTTCAATAATTTATAGCATTACATTATATTTAGCATTCTGAAATGACTGTGTTATTTGGTGGGCAAGGCAGGAATCACAGTATAATTCACCACTATAATTCTGAGCATACAAAACAAAATCATCAATAAATTAATATATTAAATTCAAAATCATGTTACAGCACAAAAAAAAAATTCAGGGGCAAAAGCATAATGATTATGTATAGAAATATGATCCATTTTAATGTACTTAAACAGAGCAGCATCCTAAAGATGCTATTTAAACTTGAATATCATGTTTATACCATGTAATTTATTCTGATACTGAGAATAACTCTTAAGGGATAAATATATCTTAAAACAACAACACCAAGTTACCGGAATCATTTTCCAAAGGGTTGAAAGGGACATAAAACAAAACTGCTTGCTATGATCACATCTATCAGGAAAAAAAAACCAATCCGAAACTAAATTCCGTCTGTCAACAATAATAATTTCAAAACCAGATACTGGTGTATACTCAGCTGCCAGGATTAAGAAACCAGCTAGATACATGTTCTGTCATAGCAGAAGTACATCTTTCATTCCAATGAAAAGCAGCATTTTTTTCCCCAAAGTATACAGGAAATGTTGGTAAATTGCAACCATGATTATCCAACCTGAAGAACGTCGGTATGGCTATTGCAAATGTAATGAAAAAGTCACCACAGAACTAAGAGCTGTGTTGTATTATACTGCATTCACATCAAGTACAGTATTCATTAACAGTGCATTTTGGATAGGCTGTTTAGTATGCTTACAACCAGAATGCAATCAAACAAACAAAACCTGAAAATATTTCTGTTTTCTTTTTGCACTTGGACTATTTCTTATAATGGCCTTTTCTTTCCACTGCAAGGCTGACTTTAGACCAGATGCTCTATTTACCTGAAAAATTCAGTACTTTTGGGGGCCACATTGAGCAGCAAGTTTACTGGACTGTGTTTTCCACTGCACTAGTACAAGAGGTTTCCTTTTGTCTAACTGGGTGTCACCAAAATTCTACAGCTTGAAAGCAAGTATTTTAAATCTTCTTTTGATGTATTTTCCCAGCTTGCTGCATCCATACTAACTGTCATAGGCTGAAGAAGAGAGCAAACCTTTATAATGAAACCTCATTGACTCCATTTGTAAAGAAGCATGACAAGAAGATGCATCTTCACTGACGGTAGCATCCCATGATATAAGATCATAGGCAGTACTGTAATATATTATGTGTGGTTCTTGCAACCGTGCTTTAAAAATGTGCTCAGACATGTTTCTACTAACAGCTGCTAAAATATTAGGCCACAAAAGCTGAAAAAAAAGTGTGAAAGCGGAAAAGAAGGCTATGCTTATTTGAAAATAAATATGATAAAGGAGTAAGATGCAGGAGAAAGCAGTAGGAGCAAATATAAATCTGCTTAGCATACAACTTACAAGCCTGTCACAGGACTATAAAAATGATACTGACAGTCCTAAGTAGCATAATAAAATAACAACACAGGAAAATACACAAAGAAAATACTGACATAAGAAGGTCCCTTCCTGTCTTTGATACCTGAACATTATTGAAAACAATTTTCATTTACTTGCCAAGCTTCCAACAGATAATGACAAAAGCCCAGGAAAACCCATAGAATAGTAGGACACTCTTTCTGTTTATCATTTTCAATCCAAATAATTACAAATATTCAGGATATCAAACTAAGCAAGGTGAGAAAAGAATTGGATAGATAGCATGGGGAGAGATGAAAGAAGGTCTGAAATATGGCTGAAAGGAGAGATTATTTTATCCATGTATTAGGTTAAACTACATGTTTTTAAAATACACATAAATTAAAGCTGTAATTCAACCACAAGGTGCCAGAAATATGAATGAAATATTTAAATTCTACTGTCATAAAAATCCCTTGACAGAAGTAAAATCTTCCATAGTCAGACATATGTTATTAGTTACATTGCATTTTGTTACACAACACTACTTGGCACATGTTGCAACTCAGTAGCCAACGTACAGAAGGAATTTCAAATGTAGTTTGATTAAAAGAGCATCCTTGTGGGCATAAATGATGAGCATGTTCTGCCTAATTCAGAATTCCTTGGTGAATTAAAGAAAAGTATATAAAAAAGAACTATAGGATGAATAATTATAAAAAGATTACAATGAAACTATTTAACTCCCCTGGGAATATTAATCTGCAAGCCATTTGAAAGGTTTCCTTTCATGCCTCTGTTAAAGGAATTTGTATTTGAAATTGCCTGACATTTAGACAAGCAGTTGAATGCAAAAGGAAGTCAGCTTGCAATGAAGTCTTAACAGATAGAGGCGAGAAACGGTGCCAGCAAAGGTGGCTTAAGATGGCAGTCAGCTGGCATCACTAAACAAAAGACAAGGTTCATATTTTCAGAGTTCCATTTGCCTCTGAGGACAGCATTTTACAAGAATATATTACATTTAAAAATAAATTGAGGCACAACCTTAACATTTTCATTCATATATATATATATATATATATATATATTTATATATATAATCTCCTAGCATCCAATTGCTGTTCTGATTGGCAAGACTCATCACTGCAATTACTTCTTTCCAGTGTTTTCCTCAGCCCAAGCACTACCCTCAACCAGAAAAGATGACCTCATTCTGGATAAAAATTTACTTCATAAACAAATTCATGTCCATGGATTATTGAAAAGTCACATACCGTCATGAGCTGCCTTGGTAATTGCCTTTGCTGCATTCTTCTGAATATCAGGAACAGTAGAGACTTCCAAAAATGAAAGTAGTTTTTTAAGGCTTCCTGTCAGCTGAATCAGTTGCAGAGTATGCACATCTTCGAGGCAATTTCCCAACACAGCAAGAGTTTCAATATGTAGATCACTGAGTTCCTAATTTACAAAAAAAAACCCAAAACTAAACAACCTTGAAATCAGGATTAAAATATCTCTGGTTTTTAAGTTTGTAGGATAATTGTTGTAACTTTCTTTTGGACAGTTTATTCCTACTGCAAAGTACATATTTACAAATTCATATTTTCATATAATTTATTTGATGATGTCTTAGGATGCAACACAATGTATTAAAAATAGTAAAACCCCCAGAAGTTTCTCATTTATATCAAAGTGGGTTAGACAGGTACGCAGAATGGGTCTGTGATCTTAAAACTTCAAAAACTTCACTAATTTCTCTATACATTATATTTCCCATTGTGACACCTCAACTCAAGAAGTACTAAACTGAGTCTCATAATAACATAAACAATGATATGAAATTGAGTCGAAAGCCATTATATAAGGCAAATTCAATTAAAAAATTGAATAATAAACACTTTGGGAAATGTCTTTGCTTCTTTTCTTAGTAAGCTAGATATCCTAGCTTATCCTATTTCTATTATATTTCTATTATAGTTCAGTCTTTCTTCTTGTATCAGTATTCCATAAAATAAGTAATATTTTTCATTAGTCATACAAATATCAGCATCAAGAACAAAAAAACTTTTAAGGCAAGTAAACCGTACATTGTTTTCCAGTATATTCAGAAGGAGATCTATTCCCTTATTTTCTCCCAGTATTATCCTGGTTTCTCTGTCTTTGCTAATTACTTCTAAGGTTTGAAGGGCTAACGACTGAATGACCGGGTATTCAGATTCCAGTAGTCCCAGCAAGGGTGGAATTACATTCAGTTCACGAACTGCAGCACGGTTTTGAAAATCCTGCAGTAAAATATTCCAACCAAGAATGTTAGTGATGGAGAATATAACAATACATCAATTCCTCACTTTACAGAAAGAACACCAAAAATCTGATTTCAGACATTAAAAGATGAGTCAATACTCCAGAGCTTCCAGTTCTGCAAATCTCTTTCTTTTAAGCTAAGAACCAAACTGAATATAATCAAGCCCCACAAACCTTAAATTCTAGGGTTTTTTTGCATGACTGAAGTACACACTACAAAATCTAGTCCGATATAAAGACACCTACTACTCTTGACTTTGCCAGGTTTGTCTCAACATAAATGTTTCTTTGAGAAAGTTTTGTAGATTTAGTTTCACCATTTTTATTTACCTCAGTGGGAGGAAAACGGATTTTGCACTCTGCTGTGGTTGCCTGGTTATATCTTCTTTTGTTTTAGTAATTATAAAACCACAATTTAAAATTTCAACTTTAAACAGTGGATGGGCAGCTTAATAAAAAGACAGTAGTTGATTATATTAAAAAAGAAAATAAATAAATAAATTACAATTTGCTTTTAAATAGCTTATTGCACATGTGCAGCATGCAATTATCCTTATCAATATAAGCAAGCACCAGGTGCAGTTATCCAGATATACCCTGCAACAAAGACAGCGAGATAGTAAAAAAGGAGAAAGAGTAAAATGTGATTCTGAATAGACATGCTCTGATGCCCCAAAAGAGATAGAGTTATAAACTGAATTCATTACTGAATTGATTCGCTTAAGCCATGGGAGAGAACTGCCATACAAATGCACCATTCTATTGCTAAGCAGCATATGGATGACATTAGTGCTGAGTGTGAAAGTAGCCAATAACAAATCTATTCCTCCCAGTATGGAAAGTAGCTGTTGACAGCCTTCACCTGTCATTAAAAAGATGTTCAAAATTGTGCTATGGACTTGCTGGTCAAAACAACACACAATGCAATTGGTAGTTCTTTAATTTACAGGATTATTCCAACCTTTTGGATAGACAGATTACAACTCTCATTACTAAGATTTATATTTTTCAACTAAGAAGGCAAATTATTATTTAGTTTTAAAAATCTGAAGCTCATCCTGATTTTACTTTTACTGCAGTACAGCACAGATAATTGCATTAAGTTCAACAGAATTACAGTAAAACCAGCTCTATGCATAACTAATTTAACATTCAAGGACTCAGGTGCAAGGACTCATTGTTTCAAATTCATTGATGAACACTGGGGAGTGAAGGAAACAAATATTTTTAAATTATTAACCCCACACAATGTCAGGGGTGGGGGTGCACATGCTTATCCGCCTCTGTAATGTAAGACAACAAACAAGAGCAAACTTTACCTGTACCAAAAGGTAGATACATTCAATTGAATTCTTCGTAACATCAGGATCAGGGCTACCTAGCAGCCTGATAAGTGGTTCTAAACCACCTTGCTCAACTATTTTTACTTTAGTAGTATATTCAACAGCCATATGTGCTAGACAAAGAGTAGCAAACTCATGGATAACTACGTCTTCTGTGGGGGAAAAAAAGAAACATTTTGATCAAGTTTTATTCAGCACAGAATATGTTCACTAATCCAGTAGTTTAAAACATTATTTGAAGTCAATAAATAACAGCTGTTATACTCGATGTGTCCATAAACATCTTGTTTCATCTTTACAACATAAAACACTACTCAGTGAGCTACAGAGCTACTCCCATAAAAGCATTTACCTATTTAACATGTAGTAGGAAAATTCATAAGTTACAGGGAAGATTTTATTAAATTGTCTGATAAAATGGCAATCATAAATTATTTCTGACTGTACTTTTGCCCAAGGAATGAATACTGTAAGGTACCTTCTGGTGTTAGCTGTGATATAAGAGAACTTGTGACATCCAGATCCCTCAGTAACTTCTTGACATCACCTGCAATGAAGTAAATACAAATACAAAGTCTTTTGTTTGGCAATTTTGGCTGAGTGAAGAAACAGAATCTGTTCCAAGCAAAATGTACTTATGGTTACTCCCTGAGTGACAAAAAGATCTGACTGGGAAAGAAACACAACTAAAGTTAGACCAAGATCATAATGGGCCCAGAAAAAACAGCAGAGACTTTCAAGTAGCAGATGACATTCCTTGACACTTGATGCATATGAAGTTCCTCTATTATTTCATTGAAACTTTATTCAAAATACTTGCATCTAGCAGGTTCTGATTAAATATTGCACGATTTTAGTTGCCAGAGAAGTCATAACCCAATAGTTAAAATTATTTGTGGTTAAAATTATCAAATTAAAAGCAATCCTTCTGCTATTTAGTTTTCAAGTCACCACTTTGCAATTTTATGCTAATGCCAACCCACACAGCAAATGGAAAACATGAATTACACAGGTCTTGCTAAAATCACAGTAAAGACTTCCAGATTGCATTTTTTATTGTTGTCAATGACAAACCAGCAAAACTTCAACCCCTGGAGAGAAAAATCAAATCATATTCTTTGGGACAGACGTAATGCAATCCTACAGCGCTGTGTTGTTATTATCAACATATTCAAAATGTTGAAATGTAAGAAAAAAAGGTATGAGTTTCATTTACTTTTAAATAAAAAAACAATTAAGCTGTGAATATAAATAGGAGATTTTTTTTCATTCAAATCCATGTTTGTGCAGCAGCATTGACTATATGGTAATGCCAAATTAAAAGTAACCTAAGAGGGTAAGGTCCAGTGCAGAATGACAAGCAGGTAGCAGCTGATGAAAAGACTTAGACAGTAGCTGGGATATCCTCATGGAAGACAACTGGGTAAAACATTCACCAAATTAAGACCTGTTTAATTACATTACTCAGATATAGGTCTATAAAGTACTATAAAAGTAACAGCCACTGAAATTCAACCTTACATCACTTACTCTTTATTCTGGGCCATTAATATAGGGTTTTTTCACATGATCAACCTCTTGTTTTGATGACCACACACTGAAAAATAGTAAAAAATTGAGACTCTTACAATTAGAAGCCATGATGCCAAATACCATGACAGCATTTCTGCGTACGATTTGATCTTCATGTGAGAGGAGTTTATACAGATGTTCCAATGCTCCAAGACCAAGAAGTGTCAGTTTGTTTTCATCACCTGAAAAGGAATTGGGTTAAAAGCCCAAGAAAAATTCCAGCAAGCTCACAGTTCTAATGTATTGAGGTAAAACTGCTACCAATCTACTTTTGGACAGTAGACTCAAAGAACAGAGGCCTGACAGGTCTTTTGGAGATCATCTTAATTTATACCCCAAATACGTATGAGTCAAATAGTTTCAAGGATTAATAATATCTAAGGTTAATTACATTTTTAAAGCAAAGGATGTTTCTGTCTATTGGACACTCCACTCATTTGTTGGAGACTGCAGAGGAAGTAGAAAGGAAAGCTTTCTACTTAGCAAAGTATAGGTGAACACCATCAGGCAAACACATTTTATTTTCCTCTTTTCTTGCCTCCCAATTTTATCTTCCTCAAAATAACAGTTCATTAATTCTGTGTATCTTTACTATCCCTCAGGGGAAGCAACTACCAGGATTTGTATCATTAATTCCTACCTGAGATTTCTACCACCTGAGAATGAAGTGCTTTGTAGCTGAATAGGTGCTGGACATGCAAAGAACAGAGGAGTTTAGTGTGGTTACAGCCTTCTGTTCCTGTTCCCGCAAAACACACACAAACCCCAAGAAACAAAACCCCAATCCCACTCCTATTTTCAGTTCCCACAACAGCTTTATAATTCATTTTCTAATGAACCATGCCTGCCCTTCCTGGCTACAAGTGAGCAATGCAAGAGGAAAAAAGATCTATGCTCATTCTCAGGACAAGACATGATTAAAATGGAGGAAGTATTTTTTATTGAGGGATGGGACTTAATTTACTAGCAACAGTAAAAAAAAATAGATTAACTGAAATCAGCTCCTTCTCTTGTGCTACACTGCAAAGTTACAGTCTAGTCTTCTGGAAGATTGCAGGAATATCTACATTAATAATTTGAAGGATTATTCTTTTAGTATAAACATAAAAGACATAAACATCTATCCTCTTGCAGTGTGACATATTTTACTGCGGACAGGAGGGAAGGTGCCAGCAAGAGTTTATGGTTCATAGCTGTCTCCCAACAGTCCACATTCTCTCTTCACATATTCAGGATTTGATCTCATGCCCTCAGCCAAGCTTGCCATATTAAGCAGAACCTAAACATCTTTCAGAACCCAGTGACCCCTAGCCAACTGTGAAGTGAAAAAAGTGAAAGACTTCAGCTCTTCTCTCACAACTTCAGCAGTGTTGGTAATTTACATCAGTATAATAATCAGTGTATAAATACACACTTTTAAAATAAAACAAAAATGAAATTGAAATTAAAATTTAACGGGATTCATCAGAGCAAGAATACTACCAGTGTATACCAATTTGAGTGACTAGTATCAAATAACATGGAATAAGTAGGAGACAACTTAGGAAATTATGTGCTATATAAATGTGAGCCTTTATTATACAGTTGTCTGTCTCCTGAGTACCTTCAACATGACATTTAGCTATAGATTCTACAGGGACCTTTGGAAGATCTGGAATCTTGGAGACTTGTTAGATTCTCAACTCGTACAGAAATAAGCTTGATAAAAGAGGCTGAGCAGTCTCCAATGAATCACCTGCACAGAAATACTGATGCAACAACTTTGTGCAAAAATAACAGAAAAAAGCTAAGAAATTCTTTTCATTGAAAACTAAAGCTTAAAATAAATAGACTGGTAGAGAAGTTTCCATCTGTAACATACAAAAGAATTCTTTTGCAATTGCAGATCTGTTGCTCATAAAAAACATATCTATATTGTATTTAAAACAAGCTCTATTAAACAGTGAATATAAAATTCTCAAACAAAATTATAAAAGTTTCCTTCATGCAAACTACAAGACTTCTTTATTACTGCAAGTACAGGTTGGATAGATACTTCAGAAAACGCCCAAAACTTCAACAGACACATTTGAGAAGAAAGTAAGATTTCAAGGCTAGGAAACTAAAGAATTGTGAACTACTATCAAAATCTAAGCAGTGCAAAACAGATTTCATTGCAAAAAGACTAACCTTTTGATGCAAATTTATACAGAGCATCACATGCTTTGGCCAAAACTTCATTTTCAGGAGAACTAAGCATTAGCACAGCTGTTGCTGGTGTTTTGCTTTCAACCAATAAAGGATCAAACTACAGACAAAAAGAAAACAAAACAAAACAAAAAAAGGGAAAGAAAAGTTTGATTTATACTGAGTCCTCCTATGTGCTGCAGTAGACTCCCACATTTCGTTAAAAATAAAATAAAATCTTGCTTGATATCTCCACCGAATTAGAAATAATAATGAGGTGCTGTTTAGTTGGAAAAATCCCATTTTTTAAAATAACAATTAGAGATATTGCTGAAAAATAAGAAAGAAAAAATTACTTCCAACAAAATATAATCATGATTTGATCACATATGAAGATTTTGGGAAAACCTTCATGCTTCCCTGCAAATCTAAAAGTTTTGAAGATAACAAAGTATGTAATTGTTACACATGTAAGAGCATTCTGAGGCTTCAGAAACAGACATGAGAAGTTTCTTTGGAGCAGCTGTACACAGAGCCCGTGAACTCAGGTGGTGCACAAGGAAGAGCATTTGGTTATTCCGTGGCAATATCACTTTGTGGTTGCTTAAAAAATAAAAGAACACTTTCTGTGCCTTTGTCAACTCAGTTCACCAGCTCACCATGATCCTGTACTAGATGAAGTATTTCCAAGACATAATTCCTGCTCACCCAGCTAGAAAGGATACAAAGGTTTCATTTCCATTTCTGAGCTCTTTCATGCAGAAAGAAATCTTCCAACAGTTTTCACCCTCTTAATAGACTCCTTACGACTAACATCACTTGAGCAAGGGAATCTTCTAAAAAAGCCTTTTGTTTCTTAAGAAGACTCAAGGAATTCTGAAAATTCTACTCATTAAAAAGTCTTGAGCTTCCTTGGATTTAAAGTAATTAATTGGTATGGAAAAACTATCTTCTATCCTCACACTTCAGGCCTATGCTGTATCTGTGTTACATATAGAAGCTACTAGATATTGGAGTCTTGCAGTTTCTCAAAAATAATGTATTTATCTTTAAAATACACCAGATTATAAGACAGCAATACAAATTAATTAAAAATATTATTACAATAAATATACATATATATTCACAAATGTCAATTATTTGTTTTACTTCATTAAAAAAATTCTAATACCTACATCAGAGGCACATTTTGCTGAACAATCAAGGTATGAAGATACATGCAAATGGTCAATTTGTCAGTTGTCAAGCAAGAAAATTATGGGGAGCAAATCTTAAGAAATATATGAGTGTGCTAGAAGAAAAATGAACACAGAGAAGGGTTTTTTCTTCTCCCTTCTCTGACTTGCTCAAAAATAAGGCAAAATATTATACTAGTAGCAAGACTTTTAAATTCATGTTTTTGTTAAGTTTTTAAATCTAGGTAATTTTGACAACTTCCATGAGACGGATCACACAGTTTAGCAGGCAGCAAGCTTAACATACAAGTTGCGTTAAGAGGTGGCCTGCCCAATGTGCTTAACTGGTCTACCTAGCTTTAATCAAGTCCGAAAATCTGAAGACACTGTCCAATTTCATGCTTGCTGTGACAAGCTGGAGGCATGGCCCAAGTCATGGAACAAAACCCCTTTCTAAAAAAAATATAATCAGCTTACTGTACCATAAGTCATTTTGCCTAATAATGACTCTGCAACAGGAATGAAATCAAATAATAGCACAGTGGCACAAGTTACATCTTAACAATGGGCCTAAAATGATGGAATTATTTATGGGAATTTTATTTTTGGATAGTAAGGAGACAAAAAAAATCAGCTTATCACAGCTCATTCTACCTATGGGAGAATTTAGAGGTGACTGAAAGTCCCTTTAGCCTCCTTCATACTTCTCTACTTCTGCACATTTGGGTCTTTGCATGGACAGAACCTGATCCTCCAGGTAAGTGCTATTATTTAAACACAGACATATCTCCTGAGTCTGGTCACATACTTGGTGATGGGATAAAACTCAAAGTTTTAGAAAAGGCTGTTAGTTTTTCAGAGAAAAATAAACACCAATACTGACCTCAGATGAAGTTCAATAAGAAATGAAAGATGAAATAAGAGTTTTAAATCTCAGTTATTTATACATTAAACTAATACCAAAGTCACAATTGCATTGCTCCATTTTCACTGTTTCTCATGTTTACAAGTAACTGCATAAATCACAACTCAATGAAAATTCTTAGGATTTAATGACAGGTTGGCACATGAACACAGTGAAATTAGTCTAATCTCTACCCATTTGATTAGACATCAGATTTGGTATTACTTTCTGAAATATTCAATAGGCACTCTCCTATTAAAAGCACTTTTGTGCTGAAAACACAGTAAAAATAGCCACTGAAACCAATGTATGTTTAGGAAGTCAGAGGCCTGAGCAGGTGAGTCATTGAGGAAGAATTTCTTTACTGTGTGGTGACTGTGCACTGGGACAGGTTGCCCACAGAGGGTGTGGAGTCTCTCTCACTGGAAGTATCCAAGAACCATCTGGATGCAATCCTGTTCCATGTGCTCTAGGATAACCCGGCTGGGCAGGGAGGCTGGACCAGATGACCACTGTGGTCCCTTCCAACCTTAACCATTCTGTGATTCTGTGATTTGCAGGGAAGTAACGTTTTTCCTCAAACAATCATAGATTGATTGCTCCTCAAACAATCAAACAACCATCTGGTTATGATTTCTCCTTATCATAATGCCAGCATATCTACTCTTCCACCTTTTTTTTTAATCCAAGCCTTGCATCTAAATCTTCATACGTCATTGCAGACTCTTCCTGTAATGGCACATTGAGGATATAATGTGCTAGAATAATATACCTGAAGTTACAAACAACCAAGTTAAACACAGAAATTTAACTAATTTATAAGCAACAACATTGCCAACATTCAGTTTGTATTAAGAAAAAGCAAGTTAAATGAAAAAGAAAGCTATAACTCAAATGCTTCTACATGTCTTTGATCTTGACTTTTGTGTACATTTGACTTCAAAGCCATTAGAAACTGAAGAATATTTGGGGTTTAGTTTTGGTTTGGGGTTTTTTTGGTTTTGTTTTGGGTTTTTGGGGGGTTTTTGTCTGTTGGGGTTTCTTTGGGTTTTTTTGTTGGTGGTTGTTGTTGTTTAGTGGGGGGGAGGGAGGTTTGTATGGGGTCTTTTTGCTTCCATCGACTTAATTTAGTTGAAATTGAATGTAATACAAAATATGTTTCCAGTCAGACCAAAGACCCACCTAGACCAGGATCCTGTCTCTGACAAAGGCCGGGTAACAGGTGTGGGCAAGCAGACTATTAAATTTTACTTATGTTCCCTTTTAGATACCAGCATTCTGCAACCTAGAGAACTGGAGAGACTAGTGATTTTATCTCTGTGTTCAAAATGTCCAAGAAAAATTTGGTACATAATTTTTGAAACCATCTGTATTGTAACACCATTAATATTCTGAGACACAAGTCTTAAAGAGTCATAAAATAACAGTGCCTCTTCTATGTTTTAAAAATACCGCATGATAATTTTATTTATCCTCCACAGTTCATTCACTATAGGAAAAAGAGAAATAAATTACACCCATTTGCCTTCCCTGTATATTCATAATTTTGTAAGTTTCTATGATACTCCTCTTCACAGTGATCCCTTCTGGGAATGAAGAAACCTATTCCCTTTGATCTGTCCTAAAACAGAAGCCACTCTGTCTGTTTTTGTTGACTTTCTTAGTTCATTCTGTTGTCTTTCTATAGTTCAGCTGTATCTTTTTGAGATGGAAACACCAGAACTGTTAATGGCATTCATACGCATGTAGAATGCATTCGCTAGTAACATGATGTTTTGTCTTTTATTTCTGGAATTTGAAATTTTGCACTTATTCACTTTTTCCTACTTAAGAACTGGTGCCATTTTCATGAAAACATCCACATTAATTCTGACACACTGGATGACACAGTTGCAGAATAAAACCCCATGACTAGCAACTTCTCTCCATTACGAAATCTGAACAATAACTTGTTTTCTCACCTTTGCTTCCTATTTTATAACCAGACATTATTGCTAGGAGAGGAATTTCTTTTTAACTGTTCATGTTTATGTGAGTGAAAAGCCTGGTCTGAAAACTTTTGAAAAAGCTAAGTAACTGTATCAAGCAGAATACCATTATCCACTTGCTCACTGACTCCTCCAAAGAACTCAAATAGATTTCATAGGTCAAACTTTCCTCTACACAAGCACTATTGATTCTTCCCCATTACTATCATATTTATCCATGGGTTTGGTTTTGGTTTTGTTTTTTTTCCAGAACTATTTCTACCAATTAACACAGCACTGAATATAAACTTCCTGTAATTATGGCTGTATTTCCTTTTGAAAATGAAATTTTCTACCTTCCATTCTTCTAGTACCACATTCTCAGATCTTAGCAATCTTTTCATTTAGCACAAGACCTGGGAAAATACTACTTATTCCTACTTGGGCAATTTAATCACATTTATTTTAGTGATCACCATATTGTTTTGTCTTTTGACACAAAAATAAGTCATTTTGCTTTTCTTTCATGACTACAATCACCTAACAGTGTCCCTCTTAGAGGCTTCTTGCATCTAGTCAATTTGAAAAAGTCTTGCTGCTAGTTTTTGTATCTTTGCTAGTTCTCTTTCAAAGTATTTTGATGCAGGGTGACATTGATGACATAGCGCTTTTACTTCTCATTTGGGAGTAAAAGCATTTTTTTGTTTTCCCGTTTGGATGAAAATCCCACCTTTTAAAGGATGTATTTATCTGCTATTATTCTATTGTTTAATCATGCTGGGTTGGTTTTTTTTCATCCCTTAAATTTGATTTAAGGTCAGTTTTAACCTTGCACCTCTCACAGAATCTTTAGAAGCACTACTGATACCTTTGATATTCTTAACCTGTTTTCCTTTACCTAGAAAAACAGAGTTAGTAGATACCTGGACATGCTAATTATTTTAGTTCTGTGATTGTCTGATCTCCTGTACTAACAATAAAACCCAAGATATTCCACTGAATCACAAATAGTTGATATTAGAAGGCACCTCCAAAGATGATCTGGTCCAACTGCCCTGTTCAGAGAAGGGAGAGCTTGAGCTCAGTCTGATTTTGAGTATCTCCAAGGACAGAAACTCCACAAGCTTTCTGGACAAGCTATGCTCCATCATTGTTACAGTAAAAGAGGATTTTTTTGTTATGCTTAAATGGAAACCTCTTGCATTTACATTTGTTCCTACTCCCTCTCAATTTTTCACTGGGCACCACTGAGAAGAGCCTGGCCTGATTTCTTTACTTCTTCCTATCAGCAATTTTTACACTGACAAGACCCCTCCAAGCCCTTCTCAAGACTGAGCAGTCCCAACTGTCAGTCTCTCCTCCCATGACAAGTGCTCCACGACTTTGTTCCAGTAAGGCCTTGTCCCTCTTGTACCAGAGAACCCAGAACAGAACACAGCACTCCAGGTGTGGTCTCACTGACCAACACGGAGTGAAAGCCAAGAGTTCTCTCTCTCAAGTTGCTGACAACACTCTGCCTAATGCCCAGGGTTTTGTTAGCTTTCTTTGTCCCAAGTTCATATTGCTGGTGCATGTCCACCAGAATCACCAGGTTCTTTCCTGTAAAGCTGTTTTCCAGCTGGCCATCACCCAGTCTGTACCGGATGTTCTTCCCCCAGGTGCAAGGCTTTGCCATTTCCCTTTATTGAACTTAATTAAATTCCCAATTTCCTATTTTTCCGGTTTGTTGAGGTCCCTCTGAGTGGCTGCACAACCATCTGGTCTGTCAATCACTCCTCAATTTCATATCTTCTGCAAACTTGCTGGGCGAGTACTCTGTCCCATCATTCAGGTCACTAATGAAGAGGTTAAACAGTATCCGCCCCAGGATCAACCCCTGGAGCACAACACTAGTGCCTGCCCTCTGACAGGACCTCACACTGCTGATCACAACCCTCTGAGCCTGTCAGTACAGCTACTTTTCAGTTCATTTACACTGTCTATTTATCTTGTTTGTACTTCACCAGTTTACCTATGAGGATGTTACAAGAGACAGTATTTAAAGCCTCACTAAAAGTAAAGTCAAATTAATATTTAGGCATTAATCAAAAGAAGGTGTTTATGTGGTCACAACTTCAGGAGCTAACTGTGCCAATTCATACATTCCACCTTTTAACATCAGTCCTGTGAATGCAGCCATTTTCAAAAATACTCAAGTATCTATAGCTTTCTTTAAGTGATAACACTTCGGTATTTTCTCTAGGGATAACCTTAGGCTCCCCTTTCAATGTCCATGACCTAGGTGATGATCAAATAATTGTATTGTCTAGACCAAACCTAGTGTAGGTATCATGTGAAAAGTTCCTATCAATCTATGTCAAAGCTATCATATTTAATCTTTCTGAATTACTGTTTTAGGTCATTGATATAGAGATAGAGGCTCAAAGCAATGTTTTTCCTGTTGGAGACCAATTCTCAGAACAGAGAATAGTAAAAGACAAATTATGAAAGGCAGTGAAAACAGAGTGCTCAGGAATACTTTCTGAAACATAAAAGCAGTGGCTAGGCTAAGAGATGTGTTTCCCACCTGCTCCTAGAAATCTATAAAAAATTTGTGGTCATCTGCAGTACCATATATTTTCAGAGCATTCCACATGCACAAAGGCCCTCTATTATAAGCCCATCTACATTATCTCAAGGCTTCTTTTCTTGGACTTGACATTTTCATAAACAGATTATCAATCACAAGATAATAGCTAATACATCTTTTATTTTGTCTGCATCTCATTTCCTTCTATCTGAAATACCAAGGTGAAATTTAAAGTTTTCAGATTTGATTTTACACAATCATGATACAAAATTCTCATCATGAAAATATTTTCTTCATTAATAGTTACAACAATCTATTTTCATGTTTAGTACTGGCTTGATATGTAACATTCAGGGTTTCTTTCTCCTGCTAGGACTGTCAGAATAGACATGCTAGCCTGAAGTATGATAAGGGTAAAACTAAGCTAAAAGCTGTAGATGCCATCTGGAATTCACTCTTTTGAATTCATTCCTTTTTGATAGTTAAACTGACTTTTTCTGTGTATTCACAGGTTATTGTAGTACCTAGTAGGCTGTTCCCCACTTTTCCTTAGAAAATCTAATTGTATCTTTTGGGTATAGAAATTGTGGTGCTGCATCTACTGATTTTCCAGCTATTTACTGAAAAAGTCAACTTCTATTACTTCAGCTCTTCTGTATGACTTAAATGTGTCGTCATGCCTTTCAAACCTTTTCTTAGACTGCAAAGATACTTAGTTTTAATTCTTCAGGCCTGTTTTAATTAGACTTATCCACACACACCTTCTTTGTGATTCTTGGGTTTCTAGGTTATTTTATACAGATCTAAGTTATGTTGAGGTTTTATGTAATTTCCTTTCATAAGGATTCATTACTGATTGAAGGTTATTCACCTTTCCACAGAACAGCTGGGTAAACCTGATGTCAACTGCCGTCTCAGTGACATTATGGCTATTGGATATTACTGTCTTAGTCAAAACTATTTATGCTTATTTAATACCAAAATTGCAGTATAGTTTCTGCTAACTAAGTTTTCTGTGACCTTTGAAAAAGCTCTTGCAGTGCTACAACACTTGACACATAAATCCATTGGTTTTCTTAAAACAATGTGCTGAATTTGCATTTAGTGGGACTCATTGAGGGAGTGGGACTCCCTCTGTGGGACTTGTTGATGTCCCCATTTTCATTAATCTGCTTGTTATCTGACACAGAATTTATACTGTACTCTTTTGAATGTTTCTGTATTTCCTCTACTTCTTTCTGAATAAAACAATTAAACTTTAAAAAATAGTTATATTTTGAACAATTATCTTTTTGGGGGTCTCTTTGTACCTTGTGAATTTATAGAAACTCTTGAAAAGTGTGCTGGTGGCAGACCCTTAACCTCTACCTTTTGAAAATAAAGTCACACTATCACCATTATTATATATTTGGCTTCAGCCCTTGTACTTTTCACTGTACTTCCAATGACAACAGAAAAACCTAACCGGCCTCTTAAGACTGTATATATTTGCAAAAGAGTCAGAGTATGTACTATTATTCAAAATATTTTTCAAATTTTGTATTCAGTAAAAAAATTTGCAGATCCATTTAAGCTTCTAACTCTTTCATCCTTAAAGAAAGAGAATGTCTTCACAGTTGAAAAGACAGGCAGATTTCAGGTCGCTCTTCTCCTTTCTCCTTTGACTTTTACAAAGAGAAAGCTAACACTGTTCTTCAAATAAAAAGAAGCCTGGATTGTTTCATACATAACTGTTTGCAATGCCTGCCAAAGACAACAATCTCTACAAAGAGCTATACATGCCCAGTCACTCTGGTTTGTATGCTGTCCAAGAAAAGCAGAAACAGAGTCATCTTTAGAAGCCATTTTTAGAATAATGTGGGTAAACTAGGAGAATAAGGAACTATGTAAGGACAGTAGAGCTGGACCTGTAATTGTGCAATGTTTATTTTACAGCATATAGCAGTTTATAAACTTACCACATCCTTGGGTGGAGACTCTGCTTCCTTCTTTACTTTTTTACCCATTCTAAAAACAAACAAACAAAATAAAATAAAAGCAGACAAACAAACTCCCTTCTGTGTTTTAGGAACCAGTTTACCAGTGATTCAGGAAAGCTTGTAAGACACACTACCTTATTCATTTGACCCACCTAATCAGTCTGAAGATTTCTTTGACATACTAATTTCTATACAGAAAGTAGTCCCTCTTTCTAACGTCTGTACCTATGTGGTAAAATACATCTGTCAACAACACATGTGCTAAAAAGGTCTGAGACATCACAGGCTCAGGTTGTAATGTGGTACAAATACATAGAACATCCCTTTCTGTAAATTAGCTTTATCTGCATCTATAAATCATATATGAACTTTAAAGTCCTTATAGGGTATTTCCCCATGTTTGTCTACACATTCTATGCTGGCAAATATTCCATACAACCGCAGAATGTACAAATAAGTTCTACCTTGAAAACATGGTTCAAATACAATTTGAAGTATCTTTTCATATTTCACAGGAGACAAAAATCAGGTCTGCAGGTATTAAGAAACACTTCTGCACAGTATAAATTTCACTGATTTTAAAAAGTTACACTTATTTACACAAAGTCCAGCTTGTTTTTTTCTTTTTTTTTTTTTTTGTATTAGCACATGTGCACATAACCAAGAAGACCTTCTCAGCTGCACCTAATAGCATTTTCTGAAGCATATGGATGTAATACTTCATGTGGACCTAGTTTCATGTGGCTTGCAAAACTTCAGCAGAGCATTCCAGTTAAGGTACAAGCAAAAGTAACGGAAAACATGAGCCACTAGCACTAGCTATGCATAGAACATAACCCAAGTAATGCCAAACTGAAGTTTGTTTTAACACTGTGTAAAAGTGAAACGTGTACTGTTAGTACCCCTTGTTAACTCCTAGGTTAGTTCTCAAAGGGAAACCACACATTCACCCTCAGCCAGGGTTTACTGAGAGCCTCCCTCTGGTACAAGAGATTATTTTCCAGTGCAACATGAGTTGTAGCCTGGCTAGTTACAAAAGTCAAGGCTATGGTTTGTTGTGTTCAAAAAAAATTTGGAGCTCTTCTTTAATTTTCCAGGTACTGTTCCTCTACCAGCCTCTACAAATGAATTGTAACACATGATTAATGAAAGCAGTTGATAAACACATCCTAAAAACAGACCTGAAATTTAATATTTCATAGGCAGATCACTAATTACAGTTTTGAGAGGAAGATCCATACAACCAAAGATTTTTCAGCTCCAATCTGCTTTACCCTTGTGCATCTGTACATACACACATATGAACCACACACACGTGAATTCACTGTTTCAGAAAGCACAGCTTTGGCCAGAGACAAATTCACTTCGTAAGGAAAAGCATAAGGACAAATTACTGACAGTATATTCAACAAGTGTGATGGACACACTGCCTTCTGATTTATGCAGTCACTGTAGAAAGTAAGAATCATGCACACATACAAGAATCAGATTTAGACATTCAGGAATTCTGGGTTATTTAAACTGTGCTAAATCCTGGTATGGAGATAAGGACAGTTATTTAGAATCATTCAGTTCAGCTCAATTCATTTCAGATATAAATTAAGCTGCAGTCATAAAAGGTAATTTTAATTCTGAGTGAGTTTAATTAATTTTAAACCAAATAATTTTAAAAGTTGATTGATGTAAAATTATTTATAATGTTATATAATTAATGTTCTCAGATCCAAATTATATATATTTCAAGACCAAGAATAACTGAGGCTTTTAATGGCAAATGTTTCTTCACTCTGTATAAATGCATACAGCTTCTGAGAATATTTTTAAGAAACTTTTATGTATTTCTAAGTGTTCAGAAATATTTGGTTCCTTAAAAAATTTCATTTAGAATGCAGTGTAATCTGTAGCAAAAAGCAGAGAGAACAGGTCAATTACTTTACTGTGGATTATGCCCCTCAGTCTGTTTCTTTGCTGCAGTTATTAGTCTAGATTTCAATGTATTCTGCCACCAAATGTTGGTGTGAACTTTGTTTCCATAAAGCTCTCTGTATTCAGTGGTCATTCTCTGACTTGAGGGAATGATGGACATAGAATTCTTCGGCTTACTGATAATTAAAAATGTGTTTTCTGCATTGAACTGTAATTATCACAGACAATCAATGTGTACAGGTATTGAAAGGCTACTGACCCATAAAAGAGCTTCTTTATTCAAATCCCTTTCTCTCCAAGATAACTGCATGTTGTCTTTTTCACAGTAGGTTTACAGTATGCGTATCTTTGATTCTCAGTCTACCAATCTAAATATTTAGAATTTGGAAAATAATTGTAGTATGTCTTAAATTTTTATATCTATCAAATGCTGGCCTAATGTCACCTGAAAAACTTATTTTAAAAATTAAAACTATTCACTAGTAATTACGTGTAATTAAAATAATTAATTCCTGTAGAAATTGGCTGCTCATGGCTTGGATGGGTTAGCACTTTGCTGGGTATAAAACTGTTGGGATGGCCGGGCCCAGAGGGTGTTGGTGAATGGAGTTACATCCAGCTGGTGGCCGGTCACCAGTGCTGCTCCCCAGGGCTCAGTGCTGGGACCAGCTCTGTTTAATATCTTTATCAGGGATCCAGATGAGGGGATCGAGGGCACCCTCAGTCAGTTTGCAGACACACTGAGTGGGGTGGGAGTGCTGATCTGCTGGAGGGCAGGAAGGCTCTGCAGGGGGATCTGGACAGGCGGCACTGATGGGGAGAGGCCAGAGCTCTGGGGTTCAACAAGGCCAAGTGCCTGTGCCTGGTCCTGCCCCTGGGTCACAACAACCCCTGCAGCGCCCCAGGCTGGGGACAGAGTGGCTGCAAAGATGCCTTGAGGAAAAGGACCTGGGGGTGCTGGTCAACAGCAGCTGAACGTGAGCCAGCGAGGGCCCAGGGGGCCAAGAGGCCAATGGCATCCTGGCCTGGATCAGCAGCAGAGTGGCCAGCAGGACCAGGGCAGTGATCATCCCGGCAGTGGTGAGGCCACACCTCAATTCCTGGGTTCAGCTCTGGACCTCTCACTACATGAAAGAGGGAGGTGAAGAAATTGAGGTGCTAGAGTGAGTCCAGAGCAGGGCAACAAAGCTGGTGAAGGCTCTGGAGCACAAGTTTGATGAGGAGCAACTGAGGGGGTTCAGCCTGGAGGAGACTCAGGGGGACCTTACTGCTCTCTGCAACTGCCTGAAAGGAGGGTATACCAAGGTGGGGCTTGGTCTCTTCTTCCACATAACAAGCAATACTGCAAGAGGAAATGGCCTCAAGTTGTGCCAGGGATGGTTTAGATTGGATATTATGAAATATTTCTTCACCAAAAGGGTTGTCAAGCATTGGAACAGTCTGCACAGGGAAGTGTTTGAGCCACCAGTCCTGGAGGTATTTAAGACGTGGTGCTTAGGGACCTGGCTTAGGGGCAGGCTTGGAAGTGTTAGGTTAACAGTTGGACTTGTTGATCTTAAAGGTCTTTTCCAAACTAAACAATGCTATGTTTCTAAATCTTAAAGACAAAATAATATTCTCATTTGAGTAATATCCTCTACTTCATGTCCTGCACATTTCCAGAATCATAGGAGCATGCCTTTTCTACATATGTTTTTTGAGATTAAAGGGTTGATTGTTTTAAATCATGTAGAGCTAGCAGTAATAAAGTCCTTTGACCTAACAGATGTAGCCAATACATAGCCAAGAAATCTATGAAGTTATCATTTTATGCTACTTCCTGTCCTTCACCTGGAATTTATTGCCTCAGTGGCAGACAAACTAGCTTGCTTTATTTTCTTCCGACCCAGTTTTAATGCAGTGGTGCAATCAGGTGTTGTCTCTCAAGCAGCAGGACAGTCATTATGTCTAACTAAATCCTCATTCCAAAACCACAATCCCCAAAGCTCTCCCTCAGCTCTGGCTGTTCTTAGTGCCTTAGCTCAGTAGGCACTTCCCTGTTTCACTCTGAACTTCATTAGGACCTCCAGCTTTCCCACAGGACCAGAACCACTCAAGTGTGAGTATCCCAAGTTAAACCCATATCCGGAATCTATGAGTAGTGTCCATTAAACTAAACTAAGCATCAGCACTAAAGTTAATCACTCTGCTTGATAATTGCTGGAGATCCAGTCAACATATTCAATAGCTCTTAAGGCAGATTCATCCTAAAGGAGGTATCTAAAATGGAATAGCACCTTAAAAATAACTACTTTCTCCTTGAACCAAAACCAGAGTCTAGAGTAGTTAGCTCATATATTTACACTTCCATGGACATCTGAGTTTGTGAGCTAAGTTTATTACCCCATTTCCCCACATGAATCCACATGCCAGGCTAGGTCTGGCAGACACTATCATAGCAGACTGGACATTACCACAACCAGGCATACGACAAAACACAGCCACCTTGTCTTTTTTGAAATGGCTCCAGGAACAGGCACATCTCCAGTAAAATCTCTAAGACCAGAACATTGTGCCTGTAAGTGGAAAATTATTTTGAGGAAGGTCACAAATGTGGATTTTTTTGGTTCAAAGTGGAACTCTCTAACTTGACTATTTTATCAGTAACTGGCATCTCTGCCATGTCAAATAAAATACGGAAAATTTATTTAGCTTTTGAAAGAGTTGCGGCAGATGCCTGCTTAGAGGAGCAGATTCCAAGTACTAGATCATAAGATAATAGTGGCCCTGATCCCTGTACTTATTTATTTTTACTGTCATGCTTTAAGATGAATAGTTGCTTTTCTCAGTGTGAATAGTTTCTTAGACTGCAAATCTAAAATACCCACTTATTTCTAGTCACTATGCTTTTTTTTTTTTTAAAACACGAGATGATGGCTAGAAAGTGAGATTTAACAAAAAAAGAATCTATACATAGTACTTTGAAATAGAAGGAAAGTCTTCTGATTGTTTTTCTGTTTGAAATACTGAATTTTTATAAATACTTCGTCTACACTATTAGAGTCCTGTTGAATACACTTAAAGAACATAGTATTTCATGGGTTTAAATCAGACAATGCATTTAGAAAATACTACCTGTTCTATTTGCATCTCCTGTTTTCTAAAACTTTAAATAACAGATGCAATAACCTAGGACCCTACACATATTGCAAGAGCTGAGATGAAGAAAAGGAGTAAGTCAAAGGCACAGCCAGCTGTGGAACTTACCTCTTAGTCAAGGAATCAAAGGTCTCTTCTGAGAGCAATTACCCCTGTGGAAAAAGCAGTGCAAAGAGAAGGATTTAGAAACAGCTTCTAACCAGTTGTTTATTATGTGATCCACTTTTCAAATTAACAGTCCAATGCTTTAAGGCAGTCTGAATCCGTGTCACTACAACCTAGCCACGATTTTCAGGTTCTTACTGAAAATGACGCACAAGTGAGATTCCTTTCGCCTTACAGCTGATCATTACATAATGTCAATTTAGCTGAACAAGTTTAAGTGAAGTCTGGCTGCTTATTTTTGTCTCACAGAAACTATTTTTTTCTTGTGATAACAGTGAAAATTGCCTAGAAATTGGTCATTATCATTGATTATTTCAATTGATTTTTGTATGGACATTCTAGTATTGCTGCCTTCCAGCGCAATCAAAATACAATCCTATCATCAGCAGACAATCTCACTCCTTTCTTGAGTCCATACACCAGTATGCCCTCTGCATGGCAGCTTAAATATCCTCCTTATCGTTCTCAGATAGCTTCGCCTTAATTAAAAGAACCATGTGGAATAGTCTTGAAACTCCTTTCTTTCTCCTGAATTCTTTCATTTTATTTTCTGCCCAACTCCTTAAATATGGATCAACAGACTCCCCTTTCCCTGGGTTGTAATGACAGTGCAAGCATCAGCACACTATGAAAAAACTTGGCTTTATATAATAAGAGAGTTAAAAAGAGATAGCAGGTCCAATTTAATATTCCGTTCCTGCAGATACGGATATATGTGCCACATGAAAATAATACATTGTGTGAGAGATCACTTAAGTCAAGGCCTTTGAATTTGCCCACAGTTTTGTCTGTGTCCATGTGTATATTTGTCAAAAGAATGATGAGGAAGTTCCACTTGAATATGAGGAACAGCTTCTTTACTCTGCAGGTGACCAACCACTGGGACAGATTGCCCAGAGAGGGTGTGGAGTCTCCCTCACTGGAGATATCCAAGAACCATCTGGATGCAATCCTGTGCCATGTGCTCTAGGATGGCCCTGCTTGAGCAGGAAGGTTGGACCAGATGACCACTGTGGCCCCTTCCAACCTGATCCACTCTGTGATTCCGTGAATAAGAATAGTCTCCCACATGGCTGATCAGTATCCAGCCTCCAGAATGACAACAGACAAATGTTTCTGATAAATGCATGAAACTAATCCCAAAAGTCAGATTTCCTCCATCTGTTACAAGGTTTCTATTTCCCTAAAGTACCAAGGTTTAGATCTCTTAGATTTTTTATGTTATTCCTAACAATAGTAGCTATTTTTACTGTCCACATAAATGCCTAATCCTTTTACTCTTCATTCTAAGTCAGACATGCTACAGCACAGGTCCAATTGTCAAGTGTACTGTATAAGGAACTATTCCTTAGATTTAAAAATATGAATATAGCTTAAATGTTTTATTCAATTCAACACAATAACCCTTCATTCTTGTGTTACAACTTTAGTTAACAGATGTCTTGACTTGATCTTTTTTACCTTCCTTTATAACTCACTGTACATTCTGATTTACCTCCTTTCTAAGCTGTCCTAATTATTTTGGCCATATAGCTTTTCCAGACACATATGTCTCCTGTCTCAGGGTCCCTCAGATATGACATACCTAATCAGAAATATCATAATCAATTCTAGAACACTACTGACTTATTCAAGTGACATTGTAACTTTCGAGATATTTATTTTTACCCAGTTTCCTCAGTGAAGATTTTCATTAAGTTATCCACATATGGTAAACAGTTCATTTTCTCAGTCAATCACAATTGATTTAGATTTACTACTGAAGAGTATATTGTTCCAAGTATTCCTGACAGTATAAATTACATTGCTTTTACCAACAATTAATTTTATTTGTCATGGTGTTACCAGTTCACTCAACTGCAGAAGAGCTCTAAAAAGTTTCTACAAGTCTTCTTTAGTTGTAACAAAATTATTTTATCTCACCAGAAAATTTTTATTTCTCTATGTTATTGCTCATTTCCAAATTATAATGAACATATTAAATAACATGAGACCCAGGATCTATCCTTGGAAAATCCAGGCTGTGAGAAGCTGAATTGAGGAGATTTTTAGAAATTATGTGTGTGATTTCAAATGTCTGAGATGCACAGTGAAATCCCTCATCCCATGAGAAAGAAAAACTGACTCAATCTAAACCAAATGAGAGACGGGAGTTACACAACCATTTCTGAGCTATAATAGCAGGACACTTCCCATTCAGAAGGCAAAGATGGTCTGACTTAGGAAGAAGTACTAATAAAAAATCAAAGACACTACTAAGATTTTAGCCAGCTGTGAAAATCTACATCTTAAAATGAATGCCTTCTCCTGGCCGTTTCACGGGGACAGTGGGGGAAAGGGACATTCTGAACGAGTGGACTTGTCCCCCTCCCTATCACAGACACGGCATCATGTTAATCCCACCTATCACACTATATCTTAAAAACCTTCGATTTTTTTTCCCCCACCTCTCTCTTGTTCCACAAGCAAATTGCTAAGAGCATCAGGGACCTTTTTTTAATTTTTACTTTTCAGTCTACAGTTTCCTATATATGTGTCATGTCTGAACATTTGTCAATTATTTTCTTTGCTGGCATGTATGAAAATACTATTTATAGTAACTACTTATACTATACAATATATAGAGTATATATTCTATATATACTATATAGTATATTATATAAATTCCACATATATTTACATATATAGAATCAGAATACATTTAGAATCATTGAATGGCTTGGTTGGAAGAGCCTTTAAAGATCCTCTCGTTCCAACCCTGCTGCCATGGGCAAGGACACCTTTGACTAGATCAGGTTGCTCAAAGCCACATCCAACCTGGCCTTGAACATTTCCAGTGATGGACCCACAACTTCTCTGGCAACTTGTTCAAATGTCTCACCACCCGCTGAGTAACTATATAATCTAAATCTACCCTCTCAGAGTTGTCCTATCCCACTATGCCCTTGTGAAAAGTTCCTCTCCAGCTCTCTTGTGGGCCTGTTTTAGGTACTGGAAAGTGCTCTAAGGTTCCCACTGAGCCTTCTCTTCTCCAGGCTGAAAACCTCTCAGCCTGTCTGCAAAGGAGAGGTGCTCCAGGCCTCTGATCATGCCCTTCCTCTATCTGAAGACAACAAACATATCCCCATTCAGTTTTCATTTTGTTAGCTTAAAGAATTCTAATTTCCTCAAAAAAATTATTCCTTATTTCCCACATAGACTCATAGAATATGCTGAGTTGGAAGGGACCCATCAGGACCATTCAAGTCCAACTCCTGGCCCTGCACAGCACCATCCCAAGAGTCACACCACGTGCCTGAGAGTGGTGTCCAAATCCTTCTTGAACTCTGTCAGGCTTGGTGCTGTGACCACTTCCCTGGGGAGCTGTTCCAGTGCCCAACCACCCTCTGGGTGAAGTAACTTTTCCTAATAGCCAATCTAAATCTCCCTTGACACACCTTGAGGCCTTTCCCTTAGGTCCTGTCACTGGTCACCACAAAGAAGAGATCAGTGCCTGACCCTCCTCTTCCCCGTGAGGAAGCTGTAGACTCCAATGAAGTCTCCTCTTGGTCTCCTTCAGGCTGAACAAGATGAGTGACCTCAGCTGCTCCTCATACAGCTTCCTTTCCAGATCCTTCACCATCCTCAAGGCCCTCCTTTGGACACTCTCTAATAGTTCAATATCTTTCCTGTATTGTGGTGCCCAAAATTGCATGCAGAACTCGAGGTGAGGCCGCCCCAGCCCAGAGCAGAGGGGACAATCCCCTCCCTTGCCCGGCTGGCCATGCTGTGCCTGATGCCCCCCAGGACAGGGTTGGCCCTCCTGGCTGCCAGGGCACTGCTGGCTCATGTTCAACCTGCCATGGACCAGGACCCCCAGGTCCCTTTCCTAGTCTGTGCATACATCCAGGGTTGTCCTGTCCCTGACACTTGACCTTGCTAAATTTCACATGTCTGGTGACTGCCCAATCCTCTAATAAGACCAGACCTTTCCGCAGGGCCTCTTTGAATTTAAGTAACTACAGAAATATGTATCTAAATTCAACCAGAATGTTTAAAGACTTATCTACATAAAAAGATGTCCAAAAAAGGGGCCTCGCAAACTTCCTGAAGACACATGCTGTTGACTGAAGTGTTCAGATTGCTTTAGGAAGAAAAATCATGTCCCAGTAGCATGTTATTCATAGAACAACTTTTAAATAAAAATTGTAAAACATTATAATGATTATATCTTACAGTAAAATGTTATGGATTAGTCAGGCTTTTAACAAATAAAAATCCTAAATGGAACACAAAAAGAATGTTTATCCTCATCTCTATTTTAATTCATAATACTTTATATACGTAAAATTGTAATATATATAATGTTAAAATATATTTTATATATATAATAATCTCTGTCTATTGTAAGTAGGCAAAACTGCAATCTTAATCAAAGGATTTCTCAGACTGCACATACTGAAACCCTATGTACTTTCCTGTCTTGGTAAAAAAGTTTATCACTGCGAATATGTAGTTTATACATGTACAAGCAAAAGAGCAAGAAGAGACATGGCCATATGTCACCATCTGGCTAACTAAAGTATATGAAGAGTATGAAGCATTTTTCAGAAAATCAAGTTACTTTAAACAGTATATATAGGTTCTGAAAAATGGCTGTGACGCGACATAATGAAGGGAACAAAAGAGTTTCTGCTGTAAAGGGGACTTAACTTTAAAAAAAAGACAGCCACCACAAAACACATACACACATGAATTATGAGTAAAGAACACCACAACATAAGTAGAACCCCAGGAAATGAGATAAACTCTAAGTTTAGCCCTTACTTTTCCAAGACCCGGTAAGAATATAGGGATATGGAAACTGTTCTATTAATAATTTTCTCTTCAAAGAAGTGTATTGACTGTTTCCTTTTCTGAATTTTTGCATTAGAAAGATCATCCTCATAAGCGTTTTTTAAGTCAACCTTTGGAAAACATGGATGACCTCTGCTGAACACAGCATCCCAGATGAAGCCTCTCCTGTCTTGCACAAAATTGTACTTACTCTTCTTTGTCGACACAGGAAAGGTCTCAGATGTGTTACTATCACGTTCATGATTTTTATGGTTATATCTGCAAGGGTAGCCCTACTGTTTAAATTTAACTGTTCATTTACCAAGCTTTATCAT
>VZRO01000011.1:452426-493506 GCA_013397915.1 Daphoenositta chrysoptera | reverse complement strand
CCCCGCGCCTCCTTCCTGCCCCTCTCCCAGTTGTCCCTGGGCAACGGCTTCGAGTGTTTAGTGTGAATTCCCAGAAGTCCTCGGGGAGGGTTTCGCCGTGACACATGCATATAATCCATTTCTTCACAGTTTATCCGACTCCGAAGTGCTAGTGACACTGCTTGGAGGGAAACTTCTACGTCGTTAATGCTGATGGGCCCTGGATAGTGGTGGAAAAAGGAACGAGTTATTTCTGTAGACTAAAGGAAAAGGCTACTTGCTCACCCAAAGACACAATTTCTGAAAATCAACAAATGTGTACAGTCTGTCTAAAAATTACAGGTTGCTATGTTCACACTTTCCTATTGTGATTTTTCTCGATCCCGTTTCACTCTCTATTTTAAGAGCATTCGTTAAAAAAAAACCCCCAAAAAAAACCCCCACAAAGTTGAAGCCAACACTTTTCAGGAGAAATGGATAAAACATCTCCAGGAGGTAGAGCACGGCGCAGACAAACCTCTGTCAAGCCCCGTGGGCAGAACATCAGCACAGAGGCACATCAGGAGCCCGAGGGGCAACCTCTACTCTTCTCAGCTCTGGGCTGGTGATGGAAGAAGCTGTGCCGGGTGGAGAATTGTGCTAGTCTCAGAAAGATAATTCATTCCAGTGTTCTCTTTTTCCAGCCAGGGCTATTTTGGAAGGAATCCTAAGCTGAATTCTGAAATCAAATAACATTTTCTACTTGAAATGCAGCATAATTGCTATCAGTAGCTGCAGAAGTAACAGAATGTAGGCAAATATAATCATTTTGGGGCTTCAAAGTAGGGTAGTAATAGGTAAAGAAATTACAGCTTCTATAGTCTCTCTCCTGTGATTCCTTTTAATCACAAATATCATTGCTTTCTCCCTAGATTTCTTATAATGTTATGCTGCAAGCCTAAATTAGGTCTATTTTTATAAACCATATCATTCTGTTGAGATCATGGCAGAAACGTGTCCTGGCCTGACACTATGACAAATTTATACCATCATAACAGAAGACCCAGTGCGTAATTTTCAGCCATGGGCAAGCCACATGTGAAGGCATCTCATTCCACTTTTAACATCATAACTCAAATACAAAATTTATGGAGATTTATAGTCATCTTCCTTGGAAAGCAACTGCGATGACAAGTCAAGAACCATTTTTACTGACTAGTACCTCTGGAGACAAAAGAAATCACGCTGAACTTTGTGACTGACTTTCCATAAAGCCTGGCCAATGGATGTTTTGGGTTTACAATGGTTAGTAGAATCTCATCCTGGCAAAAAACTTTTGGTAGAGGCAAGTCACCAGCTTCCCAAACTTCTTCATGGACTTTTCTCTGAACAGAGTCAGGCATCACAGTGAGGGGTAGGTGCTATAAATGTAAGAGATTAATGCAAAGAGTAAAGGCAAAAATTTGGTTTTAACTCTGTGCTGGGTGTGGCTGGGCTGCGGATACTTTTCTTCGTGGCAGCTTGTATGTTGCCAGGTTGTACGTTTGTGACTGCTATTGCCAAGCAGTGCTTGCATAATGTCAAGGCCACCTCTGTTTCTCACACTGCCCTGCCAGGAGGTAGGCTGGGGGAGGGCAGGAATTTGGGAAGAGAACACAGCTGGGAGAGCTGGCCCTGACTGACCGAAGGGTTATTTTATGCCATATCACATCAGGCTCAGCAATAAAGCTGGTGGTCTTCCCAAGGTAGCTGTTGCTGGGGGACTGGCTGAGCACTTATCTGCTTGTGGAAGGTGCTAAGTGGTTGCCTTTGCAAATCTTTGGGGTTTTAAAAAACTTTTTAAAACTTTTTCTTTATTTATTAATGAGTCTTTATCTTGAGCCATTTGTTGTTTTCTCACTTCTCTTTTTCTAATTCTGTCCCGCATCCAGCTGTGGGTGTGGAGATACACTAATCAAGCAGCCCGCTGCTGCTTAGTGGCTGCTTGGGATCTACTTGTCCCAAACCCAACAATATCCATTACTGGGAAAGCTTTTTCTTGCCATCAGTATTGGTAGTTCTTGTTGCTATTTCAAGCATAATTCTGGCCAACTGCTAGTTGGTTAGATATTTTCTTTATTTCATATGAATGGTCACATAAAAGATATACAATGATAGAGTCCATGTGAAAGAAGAGGGACATGGTAATCAGGTGCATGCTCACCCTGTGTTTCAATACACTCCCGTGGAACAATGGGCTCGGCGGTCCTTGAAGCCTCGAGTGTCTCCTACAGATAGGAAATGCACAGGTTGTCTCAAACTCATAGCCAGCACTTTTCACAAATTTTGTGAGGAGTGTGAATCTGTTTTGTGAAATAGACAGGAAGGAAGATGGACAACAACAGATGACAAGGAGAAAGTCAACTCTGCAGAGACAAAATAAAGACTTTGTGTTTTTACTTTCACCTGTGTTTGCCATGAGAGGTGGCAATCAGGCACTGTGTGACAGACATATAATTGCAGAAACTTTGGCAAAACTATGCTAATATATCGAGAAAAAGTTTTTTAAATTTAATTTTGTGAAAATATTCTGAAGGTGTCATTAAGTAGGAAGTACTAATAGGGAAGCAAAGGGAGAGAACTGAAGCGGAGAACAGCTACAAAATGTCATGAAAATTCACAACTCACAAATAGTCACAAATGACAGAATCCACAGAATCACACAATATTCTGAGTTGGAAAGGATTCACAAGGATCACTGGGCCCAACTCTTGGCCCTGCACAGGACAGCCCCAAGAATAACAGCATGGGCCTGAGACCATTGTCCAAACACTTCTTGAACTCAATATTTTATTGAAATACAGTTTATTCTAACACTAATAAATATACAAACCAAAATAACTCATATTGTATTAAAGATAGGAGATTATGAAATTACAGAACTTTCTAGAGACTCAATACTAAAAAAGTGAAAAAGGACTTAATTAACTACAAGAACTTCATTAACTACACATTTTAATGAAATTCCATGACTAAACTTTTGATAAAGACACTATAGAATTTGTGTGCTGTCTTATGAAGGGACAGGGCCAATCACTTTGATTAATTTAAAGCTTCTGAAAAAAAAATCAAGTATGGATTAGAAACATATTTGAAAGAATATTGGGGAGCAACATTTTAAAACATTTTAAATATTTCATTTCAAAAGGGATTTAAATGAATAAGCTACTGCCAAATCAAAGTACTTGTTGAATTTAAGTGTTGGAAATTTGCATGTTGAAGTGTTTTAAATTATCTTTCTGCTTTTACTGGAAGTGCCACTGGGGGAGTAATTTCTGATTTCCTGAAACATCAGAAGTAGAATTACTATTTGCTGGGTTGCTTGTATGAAATAATTCTTTTTTTCCATTAAAAAAAATCTGTCATAATTTATGCTTTAAGAAATACCTGATGACATACAGTACAAACAGTCTTGTCATGTAACTTGTTTTATATCAGTCTCAAAAGACACTTAAAAGGAACTTTCCTTTTCTGACAAGAAGCAGCTGGCTTAAGGAGTGATGAATTTACAACACATCATCTTGGCATTTCAGTTTTCTGTATTACTTCACACATTAAATTACTCAATATCAATGTAAATGGACCTCTTTCTCTAGGGGAAAAAAAAGGGAAATCAAAATGGAGAACAAGCCTTTCCTTCTTTTGACTTGCAAGTGAGATTTGTAAGTCTTCATTTTTCATAGGCACCCTGCTTGAACCAAGTGTATGCTGTGGGAGTACTGAAAAATGCTCCCCCAATGTAGTTGTATTCTTTTCTATAAAACAAAACCAAAAATAAATTAAATTAATGAATTATCACTTTTAGCAAACAGCACAGCACCATCATTTAGAAACTGATGACTTGCAGCCACAGCTTGTGCCTAGACCTCAGTGCTGGTCATGGTATGTCACATCAGTGCATCTGTATGCATGCACTTTATAGCTTCAGAGACTCTCAGAAGAGGACAGGTGGTTCAGCAGTGAAAGCTTTAAGCCAGGATTTGAGACCACAAAACTTTCTGTATAATCCTGAATAAACTGCATAAAATGAAACCAATTTGGTTGTTCAACAGAAAAGGCCAAATACTTTGGTATTTCTATATTTGAATTTCTGCCTATGAAACTGGAAACTTCTGAACTTCTCATCATACACAGTGTTTTGAGATGAAATTCATTAAGGTCCTCAAAAATTGTTGCTGGAGCACATAAGCATTACAAAATCAGGAAGGGGATGCTGAAGCAGTGCCTGGGAAATCAACAGGTGGCACACTTGTTTCTTAGGGCATATGTATCCCAAGAAAATGATATTATGTTTTACATCACCGTGACTATCACACTTTTTGTTTTTAAAAAAGAGTAGGTTAGGAGTAACCACTGTCAGCTAACACAAATGAACATATACAAGTGTGGGTTTTATCTAAAGTGGCATCTACAGTGAAAACTGTAGATGTTATCAGAGATGTTAAAGGATGACTTCAAGGAATGACTGAAGGAAGGGAAGAAACTGAAGACATTTTTGACCTTACATCTAACACAGGTCAGATAATTCTGCCTAAATATTTTCACATCTCTTAGCAAATATATTTTAAACCTTGTTTTCCCAAGACATAGGTTGTTCTAAAGGCTAAATGGAATCACTTCTCAGGGATACTGTTAAGTGTCATCCTGGACAGATTGTTTGATATTGGGTGTTCTCAGAGGCCACAATCTCCTGTGCTGATGAAGAAATACACAGATTATGTTTTAAAAACCCAAGACTTCTCTTGCCCAAATTTCAATGTACAGCTTCATTCTTCAAAGATGAAATATTCTGTAGTGTCCTCAGGACAAATTGTGCTGCATTGTTTCCATTCTTGTAACAGCACCGATCCTCTGAAGCCTTGCCAAAGGCTGTGTTTCTGCAAGGAAGGACAACTCTGTTCTTATATTGCATTTGAAGACTAGAGTCACAAAATATAGAAGACATTTTAATGAATATTTTCAAGTTGATTCAATACTGCAGCATTGAAAATGAAAATTATTCTTTATCAAAGTTTTTACTCTTTTAATTATAGATTTAGGATTCTCAGAATTTGAGGGTTTGGTCCCTTTCTTTTTCTCCCTATGTTTCTTTCAGTTTTGTTGGGGAAATTGAGCAATTTTTTCACTTTTCTTCAGTTCCTCTTCATTGATCTACTCTGTAATTTACATAACTCTCTCAATTCAAAAAACAGTACAGAGTACACAATTACAGTTGCATTTTCCTTTTTCTCACTGTGCAACTTCTAAAAACTTAAGGCAAAATATTCCTGCAGCTGAGAGAAAAAAAATCCCCTATGTAGGGATTTTTTAAAAATTTGGATAACAGAAAAGAAACAAACATTTTAAAGCTTGAGGTTATGCACATGAGTCATACAAATAAATTTTCCTGAGAAAGATACTAGTTTGGATGAAAGTCCCGTTCTGTTGTTTTGGTTTTTTTAACTGGAAATTCCCTTTGTGTCTAGAAAATGGGTTCAGAAATGAGGATTTTTATATATTTATTTAAAATCTTTTAAGCTGTCAGTCTATACACCACTTTTAATTATTATTTATTACATTCTTTACTTTTACCTAGGATACCTCTCTCAGCTGTACTTTCTGATGTTGTGAGAGTACTTCAATAGCCTGTTACTATTGCAACAAGTCAGATACATGTATTTAAGGATATCTAAGTATTTTCAAGCTGCTTTCTTCCCTTTTCCCATCACAGGGGAATTTTTGTAAAATTCAGAGCATCTATTTGTTCCCACATCCTACAAATGCTTGTTTTGGAGTGCTTTTGCCAGACTCACACCAGACATGAGAATCCAGCGTCTTGCTGGCCAACTGCTTAATGAGCCCGTGGGTAACGTGGAAGGAGCCAGCACTGCTGTCTCTGAAGCCTGGTTGCAGTGCCAGGCCTTACTGCTAGAATAGTGTAATTCACATTTTCAATTAGATCTAGATACAGATCTAGATCTGTCAGACAAGCTCTTATCTTTTTGCTCCTAAAAATCCTAAAAAATTATTTTGAATTTCACACATTTCCCAGGTCGATTACTATCCAGTTCTTGATTTGGCATTATTTGTGCTGAAAATTATCTTTGCGTATTGTCAGCCTATCAAAATGCTACCTGTTTCTGGAGTTCAAGAAACTGGTCATCAGCCCTGTCATTTTAGGTGTTTGTCAGGGTGTGTTCAGGAGTTTTGGTAGGATTTCTGCACAGAATTGTTTCAGAGCTGTGTTTAGTTTAGGATATTGAATATGATGCTAACCAACATTTCCTGCAACACAGCCCTCCTTTATCTTCTGCTTTTCCTGTGTTCAGTTAGGTTATTGGATCTTGCACTCCCTTTGACTCTAAAGGAACTTGACCATTCCTAATTTCTGAGTAGATACATACTAATGCACCTTTTGCTGTGCTTAAATCACAATTGGACTAAATGCTGTGTGGACTAAATGCAATATGACTGTTGTCCAGAACAGCAATAATTCGAGGTCAGTTGCCTTACATGGTTCATTTATAGAGCAGAGCAGAAATTTTTCAAGGAGCTTGGGAAGTCCAGACTTGAGGATAGGGTTTCCAGTGCAGAGAGTAATGGTATTGAAAAAGGCTTTTAGAGTATGTAATTGTGTTTTGTTACATTCCTTATCATTAGTGAGACACACAAATAACTGTACCCAGATAGAACAAGGTCTGTCTTTGTGGTACGCCAGGATCTTTTTCTTTTCACCATTCAGATTTAGGAATTGTCTTGCAGAATGAAAGCAGGAGTGAGAAGGGGAAGGATGCAAGCCAGAGAGTTCATGGGTTTTAGTTCCTGACACAAGACACATGAAGCTGAGTACACTCAAACCAGGGTACTCAGAAGCATTCCCTCTTTTTTGAGCTCTTTTAATAAAGATGGCTGATTTGAAGATATGATGGATTTATGATTATTTATTTTCTAAACTTTTAAATCTGTACACTAGCACTGCTTTTCATTGCTTGCTAGTTTATTGTGGTAGTGTGTTAAACCTGACAAAGTAGGAAAGAAGCTTGCCTTCTTGCAAAGGGAAATCAGATTTTAAAAGCATTTACAAAATGATGGCTTGGTATCTGCTTGCAGACTTTCTGGCGTATTTTAAATTTGGCCTTCATAAAATTCTATTGGATGTCTTTTAGTCTCCTGATACTAAAGTGTGTATTTAATAGTTCACATAAAATTAGGTAAAGATTATTGTGATCATTTTTTTCATGTTCAGCCCAACTTTTGAGACATTTTTAGTTGCAATAGCTGGTCATGCAGCCCATGCAGTTAAGCAATGGGTTAACTGTTTCCTTGTGACAGTTCCTCAGTTGCTATAGATTAGCAGAGCTGACTTCAGCAGAACCAAATCTATTTCCAGCAGCTCAGGATACGGTCTCTTGAGCTATATTACAATTAAACAAACTTGTTCAATTAGCAACAATTACTTTTGACAGTGAAAGGATAATAGAGGATTTTGCTTACAGGTGTCTCCCTTTGATCGTAGTCCATTGAACCATTTAATGATTCTGTTTTGTTTGGTGCTGCAAGCTATCAACTAGACAAAAAAAAAATTAATTCTATCATTTTCAAAGGCCTTTGCCATTAAATGTTCATGCCTAACTCTATTTGTGTGTGACTCAAGAGGCAGTAGCAGCAAGAAGAGCTGAAGTGAAAAACAGCAAAATGAGAAGAGATGTGAGGTGCACAGAGGAGGCTGAAATAGATTGCTTGATGAAAACAAAGCTCAGAGAAATAAATCAAAGAATGGTTTTGCTTGTTCTGTTGGATTTTCCTATATTTGTGCAGGGGGCAGGGACATATGCTTAGGATTACAGCTAATGTGCCTTTCAAACAAAAAAAGTCATTCTCTGGGGTTTATATTTTCTGTTCTCAGAACTCGTGAATTCAATGTTGAAGTCATTAGCAATTTATGGGAGAAGATAAATCTCCCTTCAGGTCCCTCTGACTGGACCTAAAGAATCTAGATGCAATATTTCCCCAAATGACAGCTTGATGCCAATCCTTATCTCTAGCTACCTCAGCATGGTTGCATACTATATTAAAAAAAGGCTGAGAGTAACATAGTTACTGAAGACCAACGCAGACATGCTGACATTCTTTAGGACAAGTATTTAAAATTTGGCAGACCTATAGATAGCTACAACTTTTTTCATTTTCAGTAATACTTCATGCCTATGTCTGTTGTCTTAATTCACTGTCACAAATAGTAAATCTGTGCGTAGTAAGTCATAATGAATCATGCTTATTAGCAATTAGTATCTGATAAAATTTCAAGTTTATTAGAAAACTGAAACCACTGGTAAGGATTTATATATTCATATAAATTACATTTAGCATTATTCATAATATTCAGTTCTGTCTTTCTCAGAATAATATGGCAACCCTATCACAATGATTAACTATATGTGTTTCTTTATTATTCTGACAGGTTTATCAGAACAGCATATTTCAGATTTCTGTAAATTATAATAAGATATGACAGGCAGGCTAGATAAGAAAGGATAAACATCTTCAAGAGGGAAAATTGGAATAGTTATATATTGTATTTGGTAAGACAGAAATCTCATTGGAAAGAAAGATGAGGAAAAAATTATAACAATTTCAAGGCCATAGACAATTTTAACTACAGATTCTACTTCTTTTTCCACTTGGCAACCATTATATTAGATATGGCATAGGGAGATCAAATATAAATAGAAAACAGGAAGCTCTTTCACATTGCAGGCGACTGCAGTGGGTATTGAAAACAAAACCTAGTTATTTTTATTTGTCCCTTTCATTGTGCTAATGAGACTCTCTTGCTTATAAAAGGGTTTCACTTGGCTATTGAGCTTTCTGCCAGTTTAGAAATTGGCTAGTACTATATAGTTGTATTGTATGTTTTAGCACCTGTTGTTATGGTCATTACTCAGGGATAGTGACAATTGCCCTTTGGTCTTTTGTACATGTTGTTCTTTCCAGCCTCTCTATGGCTTATTGTTTTTCAGGCTCTGAACCTGTCATCTTCCCAGTCTGAATAATTTTCTCACTGTAGGACAGTTAGTGTCTCATCAGTCAAATACTCCAGTCTGGAAGTGATTTATTCAAAGCTGTGGGCCTTTACAAAACTATCAAGATCACTGTCCCGAATGACACAAATGATACCATTACTAAATACAATATAGAGGGATTTATTGCACTGTCTGCTCCGTAATGAACTGCAAGTTCTGTGTATTGCATGGTATCAGATATCGGTGCTTTCAGCCCTATTTATTTCAGTACCTGGGAGAATGCTGTGTGAGCCAGGTGACAGAGCACTGAGTGACGGGCTAACATGCAGCTGTGAAACTGGGCTGCACCCAGAGAGCACATCCCCTGGCAGGACTTCTGTGAGCAGAAGGCTCCATTAAGATGGCATGGGCTTGTGACAGCTTCATTCCTGCTCCATGATCTCATGCACCAAATCAAAGGATCTGTGTAAGTGCTGAATACGTGTGTGTGTTGGATCCCCAGCTGCAAGAGAAGGTCAGGCAGGAGCCAACTGCAGGAACCCTGCAAGCAGGGTGAAATACTTGGCAGATCTGAAGTCTAAATTCAGTTATGTAATGGATGTGATTACCATGGACCGGCATCTTGTACATTCACTCGCATCTTTTGGATAAAAAATATAGAAGGCTGTAACCACATTGTGCTTATTATGCCAGAAGAAACATACAGCAAGAAAATTAACACCATCAGATATTTTCAATTTCTCTGCTAAGGAAGGGGAGAATATGGTAATAATATCCCCAAAAAAGATAGAGATTGTTATAACAAGTCACCTAAATCCAGAAAAGAATCCTTTGTTGTAAGTAAAATGAGGGGTTACACTTCATGTCAGAATGCTTTTATGAAACTGGTCATAGCTGTCAAGTTCAATCTGTAATTAATAGATTGTGCTGAATACTGGTTATGTGGATGCATTTGGGGATATTTTGGTGAATTCAATATGCAAATATTTTGACCAATGTAGACAGTATTATTAAAGATTTCTCCTGTAGTTATATTCACAGAATTATGCAGTTATTTATGGTCTAGGACTTTGTAATTGTCTGGTGGACAAGGCTGTCTATAGTTTTGATGAACACTGCCTTCATTTTTTTGAAACACTAAGTTTGTAGTCCTCCTCTTCTATGTTATTTTGAACTTTCCAGTGAAGAGTTTCAAGCAAAAAGATGACCAAAAATATAGGAAGTTAGCAGTGCTCCTTTCCTTTGCAAAGAGAATCAAATCCACATCTCAGTTCCAGTCAGTGGGTTTGAGCTCTGTTGACTGTGTAGTTTGAGGTCCAGCCACAAATGTTTCTAACTTCCCATTAGGCAGAGAGTTCAGTAAAATCAATTACTAATTACTAATTACTAGTTGCATTACTAATCTTCCCTTGCTGAAGCTGTTGTTTGTCAGATCACTTTAAAAATTATTTTGTTTTTCTGTGTTGATGTATCTGTCTTGAATTTATTTATTCTCTTTTTTATATGGAATAATATAAACCAAACATCAGTTTTTAGACAGCTGATTGTCAGTCCAAAATGGGCAGAGACAGTACGAAAGGAGATATCATTATTTGTAGTTTTTATACTAAAGACATGAAACATACAGGGTTGTTATCTAGTAAGTAGTTCCACTTTGTCTAACAACATTGTAGCCAGATAGTTGGAAACAAGTATTCCATAACTTGCAGCTTGATATCCAGCTTGACTGATATAATTCTTAAAAATCATGGTCTAAACACACTCCAGAAGAATGGAAAGAGTGTGAGAAACAATCAAAATGTAGATCTTTCCAGGAAAATATAAGCCACGTTTGTATCACATATATCTATGGGTTATAACTGATTACCATATTTGGCTGTTAATTGGCAGAGCAGGTGATATGTGCTCAAGGACAAAAGTTGCAGGTCTGGCGAGGATTATAGGTTGTGACAATGATGGCAGGGACTAGACTCACCGGCTCTGAAAGCACTTTCCATTCCAGCCTGCCAAGAACTGATACACCCAACATTTGAAACCGGATACCTGATGGTGACTTTTTTTCTTTGTTCCACTGGATTTCTTACAATTTTATTTTAATAATTTCAGTGTATTTTGTAGAACTGTTTCCTTTGTTGTATTATTTTACAAGATACTTACAAACTAGGGACTAGGGCCTCCAATTTAGTTGTTTGTATTTGAAGGTGCTCCATGTCTTTTCAGACATCCCAGAGGATCTCAGAAAACCTCAGGTAGCTGCCAAATGTAGTGTATGATTAGTTCTCTCTCTTAGTACCCAGGTAGAGGCCATGGCAGGTTTGCAAGAAACACTTCAAGGAGATCACCAGGTGCCTGTGTACAAGCATGTGAATTAAACCTTTGTGATGGACTTTATTTTGCAGAATTCTGTATTTATATAGAGCACAACATCCTACAGTCTTTCCCAAAAATGCAATCATCAAAACGCCTAAGGAACATTGGACTGAAAAGGAACTTAGATTAATTAAGAGCCTTCGCAGTATTTTTATTGTTGTTACCTAGACTCTTGTCAAACATGTCCCATATCTCTGGGAACTCATATACTTAGAAAAACTGCTGTAATTATTTATATTGTTATCTAGACTCATGTAATTATTTAATTGAATTTAATTTCTGACATACCGTATTCTGCATATTCCCTAATCTTCTAACCTGTATCACATCATTTTAAAGAAAGATACTGACAAACACCGTGACCCTTCCAGTTACGCCTCATCTGGCAGCTTCTTCAAAAAATCACAGTAATTGAACTCTGTGCAGAAGAATGTGGAAGGCTGGAAGGCATTTATGCACCAGTTCAGAAGGACTGGTCACGGCCTGCGATTTGCCATGCAGGTCTGCCAGCACAGGCAGATCCCAGTGACAGAATCTGACAAATGGGCAAGCAAATCTCCAGTGCTATGGGGGGAAGATAAGCAATGCTGTGATGAGACACAAAAATGCAGTAACATCAGAATTGTGGTCAGGGAATATCATAACCACTGTATTTTGTATATACTCAATGGGGCAGGGGTTGGGGGCTGGGAAGGAATTTGTATAACAGATGGCCTGAAAGCAGCAGTTTTGAATTAATCAGGATGCAGGATTATGAGGATCTAGATGACAGATTTAGTGTATAGATGCAGATATAGAAGCTAGATTTGAGAAGTATTACTGTGGTAGGAGTAGCAACCCATGCACATAGGTTTAGAATTTAGTTGGAAAGGACTACTGGAGGTCACCACATACAGCCCCTTGCTCAAAGCAGAATTGGCTTTCAAGGTGCAGTGGGTAGCCCTGCCGAAGTCTGAGTATCTTCAAGCATAGATTCCTGCTCTTTCTGAGCAACCTGTTCCTGTCCTTAAGTATTCTCACAGAAGAATTTTTTTCTGTATCAACTCAGATTTCCCTTTATTGCAACCTGACTGTTATCTTTTCCTTGTGCAGGTCTGAGAAGAGTCTGGTTTCATCTTTCCTGTAATCCCAGTTAGGGAGTTCAAAGCAGAGACTGGATTCCCACTTAGTCATCTCTCTTCCAGACTGAACAAACTGAGATACTTCAGCTTCTTCTAGTATATTGCGTTCCTGGTCCCTTAAACATCCTGGTGTCTGTCTGCAGGACTTGGTCCAGCATGCCCGTGTTGTTCTTGTACTGGGGTTGCCAAAACTGGACGTGGGTGTCGAATAGAGGGGCCCACTCCCCTCTGTCAGCCAGACGGCCGTGCTGCTGCTCGTGCAGCCTGCTGGGGCATCAGCCCTACTGCTGCACTGACAGCCAGAGCCAGGAAACAGGGGAGCTTCAGAGAAGTGGTCTTTGTAACTCTAGTTTCTGAGAACCATTAAAACACCCCAGATCTCATTAGGGCCCTTTTATATCTATCATGATGTTGGATAACTCATTTAAAAAGACAGCTGAGCATGGCAGTCCTAGTATGGGTGAGTTGCCTAAATTGTATAAAGGAAACTGTAACTGCAGTGCTCAAGGATATGTGGTGGTTCATCAATTGTTTTTTTTGCTAAAATACCCTGGAGTTAGTGAATTCACCAAGGCATACAATGCAAGGAGATTGTGAAATCTGAATACGAGAAAAGTTATACAAACCCAACAAAAAAAGTGGATTTCATATCCACTGAATAAATAAAAAGCTGTATGTATTTTAAATCCCGTTTGTCTGAAGTCTAGTGTATGAAAATTCTGTAGGTCCATCCATGACTAAAAATAAACAAATATTTTGGTTTTATAAAGTTCTCCATAAAATTGTATAACAGAACTTTATCTGTAAATATTATGACTGAAGATTATTCTTTGTAACTTACAGGATATGAATGTATAATATGTGAGTAACACAGTGTAACTAATGGTGTTTATTTTTACAGGATTCAGGCAAGAATCATATATATTAGGTTTGTTTTCCATTTACAGTGCTATTGTGACATTCTTGAATGTCTCTTGAAAGATGCTGAGGACCCTTAGTTTCCACTGCTGGACTTTGTCTTTAATTTCAATACGTATTTTAAAGGACTATGTGAGCTCTTAAGATAGTTAGTATATTGAAACAAACATGCCTTAAAATATTATTTTTCAATACAAAACAGATGGTGCAGATCCCTGATGTAACTTAATCTAAAGCAGCCTTGGTCTTTGTCTGTAGTTCTGTCATAATTTATTTTCTTTTGTACATTGATTCTATTGAGGACTGAAATGACAAGGCAGAAGTCAGAGGTGTGTGGAAACCTTAATTTCCACTTTTTAAATCCTGACCAATAATACTTGGCTGAATCTCTCTTGTTCCCTTTTGACAAGGACCATGGAGGATCTCTCTTGGGCTTTGCATCAGATTAATTTTAGGCTCCATCATGATTTTCTCCTTAGTTTAGTATTTGCAATCTACAACAGCAGAAGTTGCTGTGCTGCTAGATGATGACCTTCTGATTCTGTGAGGTGCACTAGTATCAGCTCTGGAGGTATACGGCTCTGATTTTGTTTTCAGCTGTTTTACTTCTGATTAATGCTAGCATGAAATCAGAATCAGACCAGCAGAATTATGGCGGATTTGAGTTCACTTATGTATTTATTTATATTTCAGTGATTCTACTTTTAAGTCTAGGTGATATACAGAGCTAAAAAATAAACCGCACAAAATTTAATCTGATATACAGCACATTGATAAAATAAATCTGCTTTTGCAGGATTTAAATAAACCATCAGTAAAAGCTGCATGATGGAATTTTAGTTCTAACTAAGCAGAGCTATGAAAACCAACAGTCCTCAACCTATTTCAGGGTCTCTACGATGACCAGTCTCCCACCTCTCCCTACTTGCAACCTTACTGTCAGTAGTGCCATAGAGTTAAAGCAACAGAGAGGTAAGTGTTTAGGTGTAAAATTTGTGATAAAACTGCATATATTTTTTTCACACGTCTAAAGTACCTGTCCTCTGGTTGGCAAGACTAAGCATCAGAGGCTACTGTCTAATGGCAAAGAGCTCTCTGCTACATCCATATTAACGAGTAATTTGGTGCAATAAAAGGCACAGTTATTGAGTTTAACAGTTCTGAGCCCTGTACATCTACATTATGTGCAGTCCAGAGGTTTTACTCTGAAGCAGCTTGAAGATGGTCTCCCAAACCCCCACAATCATCAAGACCACACAAGAGGTCTGAAACTCTCTGAGGCTGTGTTTAAGTTAGCAGATAGTGTGCTGCAAGAAAAACAGGCCTGCAGGGGGAAGTAACTGGTGCTGAGGACCACACTCTATGTGTTTCAGAGGGTGTATTTCAAATTGGATCTCATCTGATCTTATACACTGAATGTCCATTAGCAGCTGGAGTGCCCTAGATTAAACTGAGGTACATTTTCTAGTTTAGTTTCACCTACAAGGAATCCAGTTTAGGCTCTCTGAGACCCCTTTGCAGTGCAAATCAAAGGGTGGGGCAGCCAGGAGATCTGCTTCAAACACACACTTGTGATGGAACTGACTCACTGCAATGTTGTCGTGCTCTGGAACAGCAAGCACTGTTACAGGCTCATGTATCCCCAGCAGGGCTGAAGTGAAACTGGGGGCCGTATGGAGCACCACCATCAGGTGAAGGAAATCCAGTCAGTGTAAACACTGTTCTGTAGACTGCAGCAGTGTGTAGTAATTGCATTGCCTCAAAACACAGCACTAATAGATGTGCAGTTGTAGCCTGGATTTTGTGGCAGAACATTTAGTTCTTCTTGGCATCTAAAATGGAACTGAAGCAGACCAAGCCTCTGCACTGGGACTTGGGAGGCAAAGATGAAAAGGATTTCTGGAGATGAGTTTGAAAATTAATCTGTGTGCAGACGTGACAATCCAGTGCCTTGACACAGCCCTAGGCATTTAATGAGATCCTACACCATGAAATTTTCCCTCTGTAGAGTAACACTGGTGGAAGAACTTCCTGAGTTTCTGAGCCCCTTCTAGCCTGAAAGAACAGGGGAAGTGCCTCCTGGAAGCAAGGCAGGGCTTCATTCCAGAATTTTGAATATAGGGGGTTTTTTCTTGTTTGGTTCCTTGGTTGCTTTTGTTGTTACTATTGGTTTTTGTTTTGGGGTTGTTTTCTTTCTACGACACAGTTGCCACTAGGTAAAGATTCAATATGAAAGTTGCTCACCCGATGGTGGGAGAAGGTCACAGAGGTGTAATGGCTACAGCTGAAGTGTAAATGTGTGGCTTTGTGTTTAAGGACTATTATAGCTGTTATTAAGAAGACCAACGTCTTAATTTACAAATTCTTTTTCTTAGATAGCCTGAAAAACTCTTATAAACCAAGCTCATTTTGGCTTTTTTTTAAGTATTCATCTATCATTCTTTACACACTATAGTTTTTTTCCAACAAAATATAACTGGCCCCAAGAACAATGATAAGTGAATAAGCAGAGTATTCACCTCACAAGAAGAATACTTTTTTTATGTATCTAAACCAAATATTAAAATTTAATGCATTATACTTTATAGCTAAGGAATGTCATAGGTTAATTAGAACGTGTTCATGTTCTAGGCCTTGTATGAGACATCAGGACAAGCCAGTTAAAAACTATTCATAATTATAGAAAGCAGTAGGCAGAGACAACTGTTGTAGGGTCAGTAATGATTAGTAAGTCATTCTAATTTTATCTAATTGCATTTTCTTGATTTCCAGATAGTTTTCTGAAGTTTAATCTTCAAATACTAAGAAAATCATTCATCAGATCATATTCCCAGTGATTCCACTGAAACCAATCCAGACATACATACTTTTATTTAACTTTGAAAATTTCTGAAGGCTATTTCCACACTAAATTAGCAGTCATTAAGAAGTGTTTTAAAAATACATTGATTTTTGATCCATGCTGCTATTCAGGAACTCTTTATTTTACAAACTTGCACAACAAAACTTAAGAATGGTTTTCCAGAATGCTGTAGCTTAAACAAGATTTTTTTAAGAGTTAATGCTATCTCTTGAAGTATTTTGTTTTGTTTGATATGGATCCACACACCTGCCCTAATGTTTGCTATGTAATAATTCTGTTTCCATCTTTAGTAGCATAGACGTGACCCATTAAACTAAAGTCATTAGACCTCATTCACTCTTTTAGAAATGGAGCAAATAATTTGTGAACAAGTATTAATTTGAGACAAGAGTATCCATAGAAGTGCTAAAGCCAGAAACTAAAGTTCTTCAAAACCATAATCATATAGACACTTGATTTGCTTACATGCAGTGCCTTATAAAATGTTTTTTATAGAGATCCTGGTGTTTTTCCTGTGTAAATTAATGGCAACATATCTGTTGATTTATGGAATTTCAGGATTAGAGCTAAGTACTAGGGTAATTATAAGAAAAATATGTAGGCTTACAGTAAAACAAAGAAAATTCTAATCTGTTGATTGATATATTGTGGCAAGTGTTTAACCAGCTTGCTTATTAATGGCTGTCAGCTAATAAACACCACTTTAATTAGTTTAATCAAGTACCTTATTCAGAGTAGCGATAGCTGAATTGTAAAGTGCTGTGCAAGCTGAATGTGACAGAGCTCTCCTGGACACCCAGAGTCTGAGTGAAGTCAGGCCTAGCAAATCTCTGAAGTATAATGTATATTGTTATTTATTTATTTATTTACTTGTTATGCCCCACTCTTCATCCTCTCAGAGAATTGAACTTGGCACAACTTACTTTTAAACTTGTCCATTAACATCTTAATAGAAAAAATGTCCTACATCTGTACAGAGACTGTCTTTTTGGAGAGGCAGACGTGCTTCATGTACCGGAGTGCTAAGGAATGATCAGCTTTGTGCTTGGAAACAGCTTTTGTACCATAGAAATGGTGCTTAGGTACATACTCGGCAGTGTGCAGTTGTAGGTAGGGCAGATATTTGCAGGGGGCTACAGGAGAGATGGGAGTGCATGTGCTGCACATGCTGGCCTAATGGAGGCAGGAAGCAAGGAAGGAGGGATAATCTGCACTTAAAACAATATGACAGAGACCAAAGAGAACAACGTTTGGGATCACTAGAGTAGGATGAATTTCAGAAGCTTTTATCTTTGATGAAATGCTGCTTTAATTGTTTCTCTTTGAAATGTGTCTCATTTCTGATGGCTGTTTGTGTGGAGTAGTAGCAATGTTCAGCGCTTAATGCATTGGATGGAGAGATCTGGGATTTATCTCACTGATTCCCTGTGTGACCTCCAGCTAATCGTTTCCTCTCCCTGTCTCAGTTTGCTTATCTGTAAAGTGGAGTTAATAATCCTTTCTATCACCCAGTGCGTAGTGAAGTTAGACAATTCAATTAATAGTTGTAAAACTAATTTAGCTGCTGGGGCAGAAAGTGATAAAAAACTGTAAGGAATTATTCATAAATGTGATAAGCTATCACTGTCCAAATCTGAGGAACAGATGTTCTGCTTCATATTTTTCCTAAATTCTGCTAACTTACTTGCATCACCATTTGTCTTTCTCTTTACTTAACATATTTGTATTAGTGTAAGCAAAAGTTTTTCATATGGAGATATTAGCTAACTGCTAATATCAAACAAGATTAAATGTACGGGCCATATTCTCCCTCAGTAGAACATCAGTGATTTTAAGTTTGAAGTTGAGACCCACTGAGATATTGGGTGAATTTGGCTTAGTCTTTGTGTGGTTTTATTTATGTTTTTCATCTAAAGAAAATATTATCAGACTATGAACTACAGTGTTTCACACTGGTACTAATTTAATATATTTTGATTTACAACTGTAATAACCATACATCCTGAAGACTGTCAGAGATATTCATATAGTTTAAAGCTTTCTGTTTACTAGCTAGCTGTACAAGCTTCCATAGAAGTAGACAAAAATCCATTGTGTCCTTAGACTATTGTTTCTCTACATGCAATTATGTGTATAGGAGGCAGGCTAAAAGCAACTACAGTATTCAGTTAGCTGCCTGGTTTCAATATGCAGGTTGCAATAAAGAGTAATAACAGGTATACTGGTGGAAATCCTATTGAAATCATAAGGCTTTACAAAAAGATTACGATATTGCAGGGATGTGGGGGATGAGAACATAGAATCATGGAATCATAGAATCATAGAATATTCTGAGTTGGAAGAGACCCGTTAGGATCATTGAGTCCAACTCCTGGCCCTGCACAGGGCACTCCAAGAATCACACCATGTGCCTGACAGCACTGTCCAAAGACTTCTTGAACTCTGTCAGGCTTGGTGGTGTGACCACTTCCCTGGGGAGCCTGTTCCAGTGCCCAACCACCCTCTGGGTGAAAAAGCTTTTCCTGGTATCCCACCTAAACCTCCCCTGACTCAGCTTCAGACCACTCCCTTGGGTCCTGTCACTGGTCACAAGAGTGAAGAGATCAGTGGCTGCCCCTCCTCTTCTTGAGAGGACGTTGGACCACAATGAGGTCTCCTCCAGGCTGAACAGACTAAGTGACCTCAGTCACTCCTCATAAGGTTTCATATAGACCCTTCACCATGGCCCTCCTTTGGACACTCTCTAATAGCTTTATATTGTGGTCCCAAAACTGCACATGCTAGAAAAAGCTCTTCAAAATGCTGTGAGAACAAATTGCAAAAGTTGTGATGAAAACCATTATTGAAACTCCCCCTTCCCCAACCAAAAAATTGTATCAGTTATTATCTGTGATACTTTTCCCAAATATTATGCTGCTTCGTGACATCAGCATAAACACCAGCATTCCCTGTCCATGTCTACATTTCTGGCCTGCACTGGCAGTACATGAAGTGTCTCCTGGTGGAGATGAGGCTTGCTGGATCTGCTCCTCCTTGGTTTCAAGGCTGATATCGTATTAGCCCCAGGCTTAGCAGATGATACTTTGTAGGAATACAGAGATAGGTACCCTCTCATGCATGAAACATCAACAGAAGTGGCCAGGATACGAAAATGCTATGACTGGATCTAAGACTCCAGTGTGCCTCCCACATTACAAGCTGAAGGATGAGCTTGGGGCAAGAGCTTTAAGTCCCCAGTGAACAAGACTTGCATCCTTGCTGAGCTCTGAGTCACTAGGGCAGAAAGAGCAGAGATCATGGGGATGGCAGGGAAAGTCAAGCTGCTGCATACATCCAACACTTGCAGTGTTAAGAGAAGGAAGTGGGGCAATATGCGTTCCTTGTACGGTGCTACAGTGTTGGATTTGTCTATAGCAAATGTGTAAACAACGTTTCAAATACCTAATTCATTGTGCTACGAGTGTTGAGCCCTATAGGTCAGCAGATGACTGTGAGGCAGGGCACAGAGCAGCAGAGTTGCCGCGGTCACCTGGTATTTTCTGTTAAAGATTTTTTCCCCACTGCTACTTGCACATCCCCAGTAATTTGGGCTAAAAAGGTCCATCTTGCACAGAAAAAAAAAATCAGACAGTCAATTTTCCCTTCTTGTAAGATTTAAAAATTCTTATAAAATCACAGAATGCTCATGCTCAGTAGAGAAATTTGCAATTTGAAAATAAAAAATGTGCAAATTCCACTTTCGTTAGGGTACTCACATGTCTGATGGCTCCCAGGATTGCCAAGGCTTCACAGGAATATCTTTGCAACCTGAGGACTCAGCGACAAAGCTGAGCTTCCTTTATGATGAGGTATACTTTGGAAGAGGTGAAGCTGAACTTGAAGCTGATCTTGTCCTATGTGAAATCCATTGATACATAATAAATAACAAAACACATGTAATTCTGGGTTAAGAAGTACTGAGAGCTGAGAGTATTTTACTAGGGAACTTGTAGAGTGACTGCAAGCTTGCCCTGTGCTTGTATAATTTCCCAGGTATGTATCCCATCAGTGGACAAAGATAATGAGACAGAAAAGCACAGTGGAATAGGAAAGTATGAACCAAAAAAACCCAACAGAACAACCAAGAGGCAAGTGGGAGACTGGCAGTCTAAACCAAATATAGTTCAAATATGCCTGCAAATGTTTTTTTCTTTAAATAAATATTTCATGGCGAAACAGTTTATTCAGAAAATCCCCACTCAGTCCTATAAATAACATTCCAAGTCAGGAGGACTTCTGAGCCTCTTCTCTCTACTCAAGGACTTCTTTCTCTCAGGTTATATCTGGTTAGTTGAGGCAGCTACTGCACCTTTAAGACAAACTTAGATACAAGAAGAGTGAGGCTGGCTACATAAAAGCAGCTGCATTCCAATATAATCATGCAAATTGGTTTGGGGTGATGCCCTAAAAGTTCTGTACCACTATAGACTATTCCATACAATGCCTATAATGACCCAAAGTACCGACTAAACTATAAGTTTTCCAAAATGCTGTGAGGTTTGGGGGATTTTTCACCCTTGAAAAAACACTCTAGATAACACTCTAGTTATCCATCTAGAGAGGCGCCTGATCACCCACTGAAATATTAAAATAAAGTGCATATTTTCAAAGTCATAAAATGGAAGCATTTGGAACAGAAGTAATTAAAAAGACAGCCAGTACACTTCCTATGAGGAAATTAATTTCTCTTGGTTGTATCATTGACCTGTCCTTACTGTTCCCTGTAATAGGAACCAAATGCCAGAGGCCTAATAGTGTTACTCTTGCTGGGTTGCCTCATCAGAAACAAATCTTTCCCCACGTGTTGTTTGGTTTGGTTTGGTTTTTTTAAGCAGGCTGATCTTTCTTCATAGCCAGAACTGACAGTTTCCAGTGGCTCTTTTCTAGCTGATATGCAGGTAGGATCTGGGAGAGCTTCATCTCTAACTTTGGATGGCAACAGCAAGAGGTGCCTGTCAGACCAAGTCATCCTAACCTCCTTTCCTATTCCACTGAGAGGAAACAGAAACTTTCCAAGCATGGTCCAACTGTCCTGCTACAGTGATCATTGGATCTTTAGGGCTTAGAAAGGAGCCCAGATGACTAGTTCAGATGAAGAAGTCTTCTGAGCTGAAAAGAACACCCTCTTTTGAAATTAAAATCTCCCTGTTCTTTGCTGTTCTATAGTTTTTAGTATCAATGTGCTTCTAAGCATAAAAGCAAAGCTTTTAGAGAACTACAACCTCTCAAATTGAAAAGGGAAGAAGAGGGGAGGGGAGAGGAAATGGGAAGGGGAGGGAAAAGGGGGAGGGGAGGGGAAATATGGAGGTGAAAAGGGAAGGGAAGGGAAGAAGAGATAACAGGTTTCTTTGACTTATTAAAAGCAACTGCAGTTCTTTAGAAAATTATAATAGTAAGGAACATATTTAGCTTTTCAAAGGAAAAAAGAAAATAGATACATCTGAATAAACATATTTAAGAGAATAGATGTAATCTCTTGCAATGTTGACCTTAGCCATGTGATAACAAGAGAAAGAATGAGTGACAGCAACTCATTATGGTGACATGCCTTAATTTTCAAGATCCAGACATTCTTAAAATAATACTTGCAGAGTAAGTACTAGATGAACTCAGAACACTATCAGAAAATATATATGAAATTATGCATTTCAGTATATGAAATATAAAGTATTATATGCTTCCCTGAGCACTTATTTTCTATATCCAAAAAAAGGTAGTAATGCAGGATAATTGGCATCATTTTCTGAATATAATGGAAACTCTGAAATTGCTTCATGAATTGATTAAATGAGCTCTTAAATAATTGCTTTGACAAGTAAAGAAAAAAGTTAAACTTACTTTTTTGGTATTTCTCTTTGGTACAGTTACCTTTTCCATTTCAACCAATGTCTTGAAAGTGGCAATTCACTGCAATAATCTAATCTCAGGAAAGCACAATTTAATCTAGGAGCAGAAAAATTACTGAGCTTTATTATAAGCTATTAAAAAATACCAGTGATGGGAAGAATAAGGTATTCTGTTCTGTAAGAAACAAATGGTGAGCCCAGGTGTACAAATTTAACAATGATTTGATATGAACTTTCCTTTACATTTTTTGATTTTGTGATATTCATTACCCAACCAAGATTTTAAAAGACCACAAAAATATTTAGAGTCATCAAAATTTCATTGCCATTTGTGACATAAATGTAAGTTGAAGATGTGCTTCAGATGCTTGGGTTTCATCTCAGCCATCATCACTTGATTATTCGGGTTCATTAGTTAGTCAAATTACAGAAATGTCATTGAAGTCACCTTGTAAATGTCAAGCTGAATGTCAGCTGACAGCTGAAATGGTGACATTACTGAAATGCTTCATATGAGGGTACTTTTTGTCACAATAAAAATGTTTTCTGTCCACTGAGACAGCTGTGACTCAATGGTACCCAATTTTACATGTACGGAAGAACAGAAAGGATGGTTTCTGCTTTTGAAGGCTGCAGGGGAAACAATTTCATGAATCTCAGTATGAAAATTTATTGCAGAACCTCTTCAACATTTCAAGTTGCACACTTCAAAATAATTACTTCGTATGTAATTTAATATTATGTTGGTGACTTTTGATGAAATTCAATCAATAGGTTTATGTTCCAACCTCAATGTTTCTTTTTATATATTAGTACAACCCCTAATTTGGGGATGAGGGGGTTAATTCCACTCTATTTATCTAATTGTCTACCCATGCTGAAACAAGCAGAGCAGCAGCACTGCACTTGACTGTAAAGTGGTGGAGTTTTTGATTCTGCTGGCACACTGGAAGGCTTTTGGGCCATTGTGCAAATTACAGTATAATGCAATACCCTAGAAGAAATAATTATACCCAGCCTCTGTGAGCCAGGAATCACACACAAAAAATTTTAGCCTTTTAATTCAGTTACATATAATGTATGAAATGCGGTTCTTCCAAAGCTAATGGAACCAGGGGGAGCATTATGATTATGACTCTCTTAATACATTTTTAAATTTAAAAACTGGGATCAGACCTGAACAGAAAAAAAGGATGAAGTATGATTTGAATGCTAGAGACTGGTGTGCAGGATAATATGAAGGGAAAAACACAGTTAGCACGTGAGTAACTGCTTGGTGCCTTTGCATGTCCTGAGTATCTGCTCTGTAAGCTGCCCTTTCGATAGCAGTTTATACATTACAAATATGACAGGTAATACTGAATCCTTCCCTGGTTTTTTTCCAAATCTTTAGAAAGGGTAAGAAATAATGTTACTATCTGTGTGGTGGGGGAAGAAGGTCTTTATGGTTCTTTTTACCATTTCTTTAAAATAAAACGTGAAAATGCTACTTTGCTTTGTTATGGCTAAGTCAGATTCTGATTAGTTATATATATAGTTATATATACCAATATGGTTCTCATGTCTTTTGAGTATCTTTTTTTTGACAAGTTTGTAGCCAGCACTGTAGCAGGTTCCTGTATTGCAAAACATGAAGGATATATTATCATTATATATCATTAATTTAGTGATACTGAGTTGCACCTTATTTAGCCATTAGCAGTCTTTGAATTTAAAAGCAATATTTGGAGAATGAGGTGTCCAAATTTGGCCGTTTGCAAGGGAAGGATGCATCCAAGCCTCTGAAAGTGCAAAAAAGCAGCAATGTTTCAAAGAGTACAAATGGGACACACAGGCAGTGTGCCACACTGGCCTCTGAAACCAAAACAGGAGGGGCGCTCTCAAGCAAATTTCAGATTATTCCATTTCATTCTTACAGATGCTGAGCAATTAACCCACACCTTTAATCACAGTATAATCAAAGAGATACAGAGATAGAGAAATATAGTGTCTGTAGAGAAACAGAAGGGTCTCCAAATTAATTGCTGACTCTCTCTGCATATCCAGTGGCAAACAGAAAACCTCCACATTGAATATATGTTTACTGAAAGGGAACATACTCCTAAAGATGGTGGCTTAGAGGTGTAGTGCTGATGAGATGGCTCCTGGCTATTGTGGCCAAAACACGCCTCAGAGCATGCCTAAGGCTGTGATTCCCTGATAAATTAACCCTGCCTGCCTCCTCGCCTCTCTCTTATGCTGGTGTTGGTGCTCATCTGATCCACAGTGTACCAGTTCAGGGACTTAAACAAGCAGAAAAAATGCTGGTTTTCTGAACTGGATCTCCCCAGGCTGAGCCATGCAGCAGTGGTAGGACAAGGGAGGGAAAGGGAAACAGGGTGGGAGGGGTGAAGGGTGAAGAGTTGCTAAATTGTGATGGAGCTGCAGCATAAGTGAAAGTTAAGACAAAAGATTAATTAGTGACATGCTTTATACTTTTAAGGTTAGAAGGGACCTCTGGAGGTCATCTGGTCTAACCCCACTGCTCAAGCAGGGACACTAACTAGCATGCCCAGGGACATGTCCAGAAGGCTTCTGAATATTTCCAAGAGGGAAGTTCTTCTGTAATTATGCCAAGATTTTTTTTTATTTATTCTATATTAAGTTTCCTAGGAGTAAAGTGGATTCATGTGAAGCTGACAGATAGATGGTATGTCTCTCCCCTGAAAGGAATGAGTACATGGCTAAGTGGTTTTATGAGAAATGTTTTGAATATCTGTAGAAATTTTCAGATTTGGGACTCACAGAAGTTGAGCTTCTCAAATGTTCCAGGAATTGAGTAGTCCAATTTTAGCTCAGGAAAACTGTTACCAAGGATCTAGATTTTAATCCAGACAACAGTGCTTTGGAACCACAAATCAAGTCCTTCTCTAACATCAGCGATTTCCCCTGTACATACAATTAGACCTGCTGCTGGTTTGGCAGAAATCAAGCTCAAGGAGCTGAGCTTGCAACATGACATCCCGCCTAGGAGTAGGGTCAGTGGTGGTGTTGGCATCCCCAGATGGCAATGAAGTGAGCATCCTGTACAGAAAAAGGGAGTGCATCAGAGAGGTTTTTTTAAATGGTCTTTAAAGGTTGTGTGTCATCCAGAGAGACATGCAAAACAGATTTCAGCCTGAAAGGGGAAAACTTGACAGATTTTAACAAATCAGACCAAGCCACAGGTTACAGACTGTTTAAGATTATTGTATTGAACAGTTGTTCATCATACCTGAAATGCATTGGCTGAAATTCAGAGATCTCAGGAAATGAAGAATTTGAATAATGTAAATCATCTCCTAAACAAGATAACTTTTTAGAAAATGACTGAAAGGGTTGAGGATTAAAAGGCATTAGTAAACCTAATTACTTTGGGTCAGGTCTGTAAGGGTTTTGACAATAGTGTGAAGAAAGAAGCTTGAACTTAAGTATTGAAAAGTCAACAGTGAAGGCTTTTTTGTACATGAACAATAAAGTCCTTCACTGGGTAAGGACGACTGGGGTAGAGCAGTGACTGTGGCCAGCCCATCCCGCATGCCAGGATGAGGGGCCTCCCGGCAAGCATAAAGCACTGCCTCTTGGCAGGAGGCAAACAGGAGTGAGCACAGGATACCAGATTAGCCCAAATTGTCACAGACTGGCAAAGACTTGTGCCCTGTTTGCCAGAAGATACTGATTCATGTTCCTGACTGCCATTTACTTGTGGGGCCAATTTATTCTAAACTCCCAATGTCTGTTTTCCCCATCTGCTGAGAATCGGTTAATTAAGAAATCAACTGTAATTTGTTCCATGCTTTAAAAAGCTACTATAATACATAAATACTAAATAATACTAGTAACTTCCTTTGGGATACTTTATAAACTTTTCCTAAGATAGCAACAAGTTCTATATGTACTATCAGCTAAAACTTCTCTCAGCAGAAAAAGGCTCAGCAGGCAAAACATCCATTCTGGAAATTTCCACAATGTTGGAAATTTCTCCCCATCAGAAAGCCAACAATGCCCAAACTGGTTGTTTCTAGCCTTAGAGATGGGAGGTACATGGTTTCATTTAATTTTAGACATTAGGGCTACCTGCTCCTTCTTTTTTCATTGCAGCATCTTCCTATGCTGTGGTCACCTGCTGTGCACTGAGACCCTGCTGTATCTGACTTCATACTGGCCCCAGGGCTTTCTTCCTTTTGGACTAGGGCCTTTCCTTTAAGCCATCAATTTTCATTTCCAAGGCAAAAATGGTTTTGCCAAGGCCAGTGTAGGTAAATCCCAAGGCACCCAATGGATCTCATGCTTCTTTGGGTAAAATTCTCCTCAATCAGAGTGATTTTCCGAAGTAAAAATCAAAAGAACCAGTCCTCAGATGCCGTTATTCACATTTCCTTCACTTTAGGTACCAGCTTGAAGTAGTTTTACCATAGGAAAGCTGTTTTCCAGTAGTTCTTTTTATTTGAATATTTTTGAAGTGCACTTCTGCTCAGGTGATAAATACGTAATCAATGACACTTTCTTACTCCTCAGATGCCTCCTTTGAGTATAATTGGTGAGATGACTCTTTATGGAAGTAGTTAAAATACTGTTACAGTGCTTCACTACCTCCTACAGTGCAGAGCTTGTCTTTCTGAAAGGACTTTGGGTGTGACCAGAGCTCTTGACTGAGGTTCAGCTCAATCGGTTCACTGGGTGAAGTCAATGAGGGCACCATTAATGCTGCTGAACTTCTGGTGTCAGAGATAAGTGTGGGAAAAGAGAAAAAAAAATCTTCAAATTGGAGGCTGATTTTTGAGATTGATTATTACTTTTAAGCTTGAAAAATTTCACCTGGACGTAAAAAGTATGCCTGCATATTTATGGACAGTTTTCAGGAATGAGATTTTTAAATCTTAAAATTTTCTATTCATGTGAAAATCACTTATGAAATTCTCCAGGACAGCGGTGGAGCCTTTAGAAGCTGAAGATTTCAACTCGTTCAGCCATCAACTTTAATCCCTTGTGCTCATGTTATTTACATAGCTATAAATTTCCACATATATCCTACATTCATCTTATATTTAAGGTATCTATCCACTTTGTTAGACTGTTGCCTAAAATTGTTACAGCATCGTTATTGAAACACTTGGGAATAATCTCAGGGCTGCAGAACAGAGAAATTACTTTCTCCTATAAATTTCATAGGAGAATATTTTTATCTTTTCAATGTTTAGTATTGCTATATTCATAATTACTACTTAGGTATTACTGCTATTATTACCTAACAAGTGGTGTGGTATTTGGAAGAATGTTAGGAATTTAGTATGTAATTTCCTTGTGTACCAACTGGGATACTCTGAAGCTAGACAAGGAGTACTGTCAGGGAACCGTGTCTGTAATACTCCTAAAACGTAGTGAAGAGCTGACCTGTGTAGCTCTCCATGCACGGGACAGAGGAGGTCACATTTTCCACTCCAGCCAGTTAGGGTTAACCACAGCACAGAACACTCCTGTACCATACATTATGCTCCCTGACATGCAAATACTATTTTCTTCATAGAAACCAAATTAAGATACAAAAGACTACATATATTTTTTAGTAGTTCAAAAGACACTCTGACTTGGCTTTTTTCCTACTTTTCCTTAGAGACTGTTGGAAGCAACAATATTTCAGGCTTATTAGAATGCTTAGAGAAATACATCTTTCTCCTTGAGAGATTTGTTTCAAGCTAATACTGCTTTCTGCAAGTGACCATAATGAAGGACAGAGCCAAGAGGAACCTGGTAACTGATGGAAAACATCCCAGTAATAGATAAGAAAGCAAATTAGTAAAATACTGACATGATAAGTTATACAAATTGTTTCTCTTCTCTGAGCAAAAGGGGAAACACGACTTGCTATCTGACAGAGTAGGTTGATGACATACTTCATGACTCCTGCTGTTCCAGCAGAAGCTATTTAATTTCATTTATAAGGTAATTCTTGTTTCAAAAGAACAGTCTCATTCATAGTTTCTCTGCTACTTTTTTTTTTTTTTAAATATTTAATGCCTAAACCTCCAAAGTAATTTTCTCATCACAAAGAGCATGCAGAAGAGGAAAGAAAACACCCACTGCTTCCTCCCTCCCTCTTCATTATATTATGTACTTATTTCTCCTCCATTTCCCTTTTTGTTAGTTCTTCACTGCAACAGTCTTTCTGACTCATGTATTTGTGTGTGTTTCTGCCTAGTTGTGCAAGCACTAAATTACAAGAAACAATATTTTCATGTAATTTTTTAATGGTGTCTTAACACTGTTCTTTGGTACTCAGATAATGATCTTGAAAAATAGATTCTGCCTGACAAGGAGTGAAAAGAGCTGACCTGCTTGCCATGTATAAGAACAGCTAAAGCCTCTCCATTGCAATGTTCAGCAGCCAAAATAATACAGAATACACAGACACAAAAATATCAGATTACACAGTTATATTTACTGGTGTTTTCTGTGCTTTGGAAATAGAAGACTCCTCAATCTGCCCCAGTTTTCTTTCTTCCCTTTTCCTTCCTAGCAGGACCTGAACAGAAACCATGTGTCTGCAAACAGTGAGTAGGATGGAAACGGTTACTTGCCCCATCGAAAATATTTAAGCATGTCTGATTCTTATTTTTCTGGAAAATTTTCTCTGAGTAAATATTGGTTCTATAAGTGTCTGCAACAGTAATTGTAGTATTGGTCCAGTGTCACCAATAACCTGATCCTGTACTCAGCACAGCCTTTAGGTCTTGGAGCCTTTTCCTTCCATGGGTAGTGTAAAACATTTCTTAAACTTGAGCTCAAACAAAACTATAGTTATTCAAGGAACTGAAAAACACACTGGAACATGTGAATATTTCATTTGTAGACAGCCTCTGTTTATCTTTGCTTCAAAGCAAAAACAAAGCCTCTTGGCTTCCTTGTTGTCTTCTTCAACACAGGATGGGAACTCTGCCTTAATTTCTGCAGGACTGTGCAGTACCCAACATCAAAGAGCTGACATTTACATCAGTATGAAAACTCCTGCAGCGCTGCACTTAACTCTGCCGTTTGCAAGTTTCTCAGCTACCCTTTCTGCTTGCCTTGCAGAGGAAATGTGGCTGCAGCTTCATCTCCAAGTGCAGAAACAGTGACAGCATAAGAAAGCTGAGGGCCAAATTAGCTGTGGTTTGTGGTATTTCTTCTTCTGCTTCCATTTTCTGCCCTCTAATCCTACCCACCTCACACATGTAAACCCATTTACTTCAGACAGCGAGCTTTGGGCATACATCACTTGTTCACCTGTGATTTCAGTCCTCCCCCCTCACCACCCCCCACTTCCACAATGAATCAATCACCAAGTCTACTTTAATCACAGATAAGATGCTCTCCTGGTACTAATAATTGTAGCGTCTTTGATTTTAAAGGAGCTATGCTTCTTTTTTCCTTTTGTGAGGAAAGGAAGTAGCTGGGGTTAAAATATGTTCTGTGCTTAGAAAAGACATTCTTTTTTGCTTATAGAAACTCACATAGATAATTCTATACCCTGACTTCCTCTGTGTTATGTCAATTGTCATCCCGCTCTGCTGGATTTTGCTCTCGTGCAAAATAAATACTAACTGGATTATTGAACATCAAAAGAAAAAAAAGTAAGGCAAGTAGTAAAAAAACCCACAGAATACACTAATAACCAATTTAAAACTATTATAAATCGCATGCTTATATTGTGTCACTTTAAAATAAAACATGATTCATATTATTTGGCCATATTTTTACGATTTTTACAACTTGCCCCCAATGAAAAATGGGGCAAGCCTACTTTCATTTACTTGTCAAAACAACGTCTGCAATGTAAATGGTGCTGGTCCTAGCCCTGGCCATATCTAGCTTCCCAAGTCCTCTATTACATATTGATAGTGATGTAACATAATCAATTTAGAGCAAACAAACTGATCCAGCTCCTACCTACAATGGCTCATTTTCCTCATGGGACCACTGGCTTTCTCCAAAGCTGAATTTCTGGAAATTATCAGGCTTCCCTAGTAAAACTGATAGAAGCTAAAACCTGTTAGCTCTGATAACAAACGTGGGAGATGTGCTGCTGAAGACTGCTATGAAGATTTCTATGATGTCGTATAATGATCAAAGCTTTGTCTGCACAGAGGTCACAGTGCTTGAACAACACTGATAATCCCTGCTAATTAATCTCATACCAGGACTCTGGTTACTGACACCAAACCACACACGCAGACTGAGCAGGATCTTATCATGCCCATGATCACCAGGAAGTGCCACCTCCACTGCTAAAGCTTACCAAGGAAGAAGCCTTGGGCAAAGAGGCACCTCCTCAGCTCTAGAATAGCTGTAATTATTCTGTTTAGTGTCTTTTTAAAGCCAGAACAGGAAAAGCACTACAATATCTGAGGGTAGAAGATGTCATACATGTAAAAGGGTGCTCTTACAGTGTAGCAACTTCTCCCAAGAACAGGAAATAGCCTACCTTTGCTAATAAAATGGTTTACTGTAAACAGCTGCAGTTACCTCTGCACCTGAATAACTATTTACTTTAAAAGTTACACTACTCATCTAATGACAAAATATTAGCAAAAAAGAAATGTGTAGATCGGGCCTCATACACGTGTGCTTTCAAACACCTACAAGAGCAAAGAGTTTTAGTAAACTGAACAAAACCATTACCATGGCCTCACATAAAGCAGTGGTGGCCTTGTGGTTTGCAGTTGCTTAGAACTCTCTAAGATGGGTCCAAGCACAGGTTTGCAGCACATTACCATGCTCTCGAACACCTTTCTCTTTATTCAGGTCTACAGCATTTTCTGCAGTTTCTTGGAAATATCACTCCAAAGATTCTCTTTTGGTCTTGAGCCTAAGCAGCTCTTACACCGATCTTCCTTCTGGTCTCATGAGAAATTAGTTACTTCTTGTCTGAAATTTGAGCTTTATGTAGTAATTAAAAAGTAGTTAGATGAAGAAGTATATAATTTGTTTTCTCTCCTTTTGTATTCTGATATTTACCAAGCTGATTTTTTGTATTTATTTTATTTAAAAAGTAGTATTTTAAATATCTATTGGCATCAGGAAAGTTTTTTTAGTAACGAAAAGTGATTTAAGGAAATTACTATGTCTGGTTTTCATTTTCTTACAGAACATTTATTGGAAAACATGTATTTTCACTTAAAAGAATTTGAGACAAGATTGTTAGCTGGGGTAAAAATTTCTCTTGCAGAACCACATCACAATTTACTGAAACCTAAATATTGCAAGTTTTTTAAAATTAGAATAAAAAATTTCCATAAAAGAGAGACCTGATAGATTTTAACCTTCTAATAGCATATTAGGGTCCATTGTAGGTTTTTTTAATTGACTGAAATAATAATATATTACAAAGAAGCCAGAAAGAAAGGAGGCAAACACACATCCATCTTTGAGAAGAACAAGGAGAATTTGAGGCCGTACAGGCCACTCAGCTGAGCTGCACTCCCTGGGAATGTAACATACTGAATCTCCTACAAGCATTTCCAAGCATAGGAAAGATAAGAAGGTGATTGAGAACAGCCAGCACAGAATTATCAAGGGTAAATTATACCTGAACAACCTGATTGCCTTCTGTGATGAGATGACTCGCTCTGGGATGAAGGGAGGAGCAGTGAATGTTGTGTACTTTGATTCTAGCAAGGCCTTTGATATGGTCTCCCATTATCTCCTTAGAGCCAAATTAGTGGGGTATGGATTGTAAGTGGATGATAGCAGGGGTAGAAAATCAGCTGGACCACCATGCTGGAAGAGTTGCAATCAACAACATGAAGCAGAACTGGTGACTGGTTGTACAAGTGGCCTCCGTTAGGGATTCATAGTGGGGATAACACTGTTTAATATCTGTATTCATGACCTGGGTGGTGGGATGGAGTAGGCTCTCAGCAAGTTTGTAGGCAATAAAACATTGGAGGGAGCAGCTGTGGTTCAAAGAATCTGGACAGACTGGGGAATTATCTGACAGAAACTCACGAAGTTCAAGGGCAAATGGGATCTGGGATCTTGCATCTTGGACAGATTAAATAGGTTGTATTAACAACAGTGTAGCCACTTGTCTGGAAAGGATTTATTGCCCTCTGTTCAGTACTTCTGAGGCTGTATCTGAAGTGTCTGTTTGGGGGTGCCCAGGATGAGAAAGGCATTGCCATACTGGAGCAGGTGCAGCGGAGAGCCACCAGGACAGCTATGGGGCTGCATGACATGCTTGTGAGAGCAGACTGAGACACCTGGTTGTGTTAGGCTGTGAGAAATGAAGGCAAAGAGGAGGTCCTACTGCTGGTTCCAAACACCGAATGGGAGAGGAGCACAGAGAAGACAGAGCTGGGCTCTTCGCAGAGAGCCCAGTGACAGAACAAACAGCAGCAGCCAAAAGTTGGACCATTTAGATTCTTATTAGATAAACTGAAAAAAGTTTCCCCTGTGCAGGTGGCCAAATACTGGAAAGGATTTGGATTGGAGAAGGATTTCCTTCTTTGGAGATTTTAGAACTGTAATGGATCAAACTGATGCATGGTGCAATGGTGACCATGGGATTTCTTTAAATGTAGGTAGGTCAGATGTTAATCTGTTACTTTGTTTAGATACTGTATGGATACATGCAACACCTGATTTTCACAAGGTCTACTAGAACTTCAGCGTTCAGTTACTGTTGTCAGTACTCAGGGTCTTGGTATCTGAGGTTTTGAATGGAGGCATTCAAAATAAAAGGATGTTTCTGTAAAGTGAGCTTTGAAAACTCTGTATCTTATTTTTCCATGACTTTGAGGAGAATTTCCAGGGCTAACCTAACTGTTATCAGCATAGCATTTCAAGGTCTCCAGCAGAAGAACGCTAGAAAGTCTTAAAGCAACACTGAAAGAATGCACAAGCATAACCTTTTCTCAAAACAAAACCTGCAGTTCCAGGAACAACTGTCTAAATTAGAACACATGGGAGCAACAGTAGTTCTGTGACAACTCTTCAGCTATTGTAGTTCCTGTGATTAACCACAGCAAGCACAAAATGCTAAAATGGCATATGCTAAGGAACCTGTGATTCTGGGCTATGAATTGAAAATTCTTCTGAAATTTTGAAAATTATAAAAAATAACAGCTAGAGGAAAATGGAACCGACAGTGTTTGGGGGTTTTCTACAAAGCAAGATAAACTCTGCAGCAAGCATTTTTTCTTAAGTGATGTGCAATCAAAGAATTAAATACTACATCATATTTCTCAATCTATTATTCAATTGTGTGTCCTTTTATGTTTTAAGGGTTATTAAAAGCAGACAGAGGAAGCTTAAAATCTTTTCAACAAGATAAAAAGAATATTTTGGAAAAAAAATAAAGCTTTTATACAGGCATGAGAGCAATTAATAGATTATTCAAAATGACATTTATTACCTGATGTTGAGCAAAACACCTTTCAAGTTGAAGAGTAAACAAGAAAATGTATATACAGAATGTCCTTATTAAGCTTATATTTGATGCCTTTTGTGAAATATCATCATTTTAATAGTGAAATCTAGTAAGTTTGAGGAATTTGCAGGGGCAAAAAAAGGTTTAAATATTGTATTTACTGCCCTCTAACCCCCCAGCTAGAGTAACAATGTACAGGAACAATTCTACAATTTCCTAGCTGATAACACCTGATAAAACAGGAGTTGGGTTAACAGAGAGACACTAAAAAATCCCAGTTACTCTAGAAAGCTGCACACAAACAACTCCCACGGTTGAACTGCAGAGTCTGTGAACCTAAAAAAGGGTTAAAAACCTTTTCTACAGAAAAAGAAAGAGGTTAGCCCTCAAAGACCATATAAGCTGCAAAACCTGGCAGTTGTGGCTTGTTAAACTGCTGGGAGGTGGAACTGGCAGCTGTGCTGCCAAAGTGGGGAAGTCATAAAAGGGAAGCAGAGGGCCCCAGAGGAAGCAGGACAGTTGGGTTTTACATTTCTCTGCCTTGGAGAATTGACCTTTTTTGAACTAAAATGGACACTGCTACTGCTGGATGCTGGTCGTAGGGACACTCTTAGTTGGCTAGTTTATGGAGAGCCAAACAAGGTAAAAATCAGCTGTCCTGGCTTCCACAGTTTTTAGGATTGTGAGTACAGAAGCTGCACCTGGCTGAGCTTATTTCCCAAGCCTAGACTGAAGTGGGATGCAATTTTTCACCTTAAAAAAACCAACCATAGAAAAAAAAAGAAAGCATTACTTATGTTAGATGTCTGATCTCAAATTGGAGCTGATAATATCTTTGCAGGGCTTTGGTTTTGTACTGTGCTTCCTGTTGAGAAACAAAAATAAACTGTTAGTGTTTAAAATGAAATGTCAGAATCGTTTTGGCTTAAGAAATTATTACATTTATCTTTGCAAATTAATTTTAACAATTTTGAATTTGTAGTTTAAATTTTGTTCCATAGACCATTTGGAATCTTCTGTAATAATGTGAAATTCTGTGACTCCTGTACCTCTTGATGGCACATCTGAAAAGTGCAGGCAATGCTTTCTGCCTGTAAACATATGTATTCAGTAATCATTTCCCCATACAGATTGATTTGTTCTTCTGAATATGGAGCAATTAAGGAGTCTGCATTTTAAATAGTTGGTAGATACTGGTTTTCTATTTCTCCTTTTCTGTTTTACAAATGAAGGAAAGTACTTGTCTTAAAAACATTTGGTCTGGTCATTTTGTATTTCCAAAACAATGGTAATGGTTAATAATTTGACATTCTTGTAGATTTTGTGCTCTTGTAGAATATTAACTCACTTCAGACATTATTTATTTTCATCATGTCTTTAAGACATGTTCTTTTTAAAAAGTAGCAGCATTTTAGAACTACAGGGTAGATTTAAAGTAACCCAGCTTGGCTTGAAGTGACATGTGCCCAGACCAATTTATGGAGTAATGGAACAATTTATGAGTCTGCCTTAGCTGAAATTAGTTTCTATGGCAGTTGGCCCAGGGAAACTCTGTGAGCCTTCTGTTCTTTGCAGCTGCAGAAAATAATTGTAAAGGGAAATATTACCTTTCAGTAGCTAGGCAAAGCCTCACAAACTATGTGATATCCCCATCCTTCAAACTGGAGACCCAAATTCACCAGCAGAAATGCTCTAGGTGACCAGTGAGAGAAAAAGCAATTCATATACTTTTCGTATTGAAATAAAATAACAAATTAGTTTTATGTTTAAACAATAATGCTAAACAAAACTCTGTGGCAAGCATCAAAAAGAGCACATAGGTTTTAGAAGCAAGCTTGCTAAATCATGGTTAATCCCAGGCTTTTCTTAAAATTGAAGGTGAGAGCTCACACTCTTGTTTTAATTTATTCTAACCATTGATGAAGTCTGTAAAGGGCAGCCATTCATTAGCACAGTCTTGCTATATTGTTTATGATTCTTCTCTCCCCCTTGTCCACCAGCTTCCAGTTGGGAGTATCTTGCACCAAAAAATGGGACAAAGCAGAAATTTTAGTACTAATGGCAGAAAAAATGGAGCAGAATGGACAATGCAAAATAAATAGTTTACCCCAAGCCTACTTTGTTACATTTTACAAGCCTAGAGGCTCTTCCTTTTGGTCTCCATTGATGCTTCTACATACACTCTGTTCTATTAAGGATAGTAAACTACTTCATGAGAGGCAGATTACATTCTCTGCTTCCAAAAAGGTCTGCTTAGTGATCTGGTGGTATCACACGTCATTAATAAGGTTTCCAAGCACTGTGAGTTGGCTCTGGTTGTGCTCTCTTATTCAGTCATTGTGGAGCGCAAAAACTTTACATTCAGTTATCGAAAAACTGGACATTCCAAGTCTCAAACACTTGTATATATGGAGGGGTGGATTTCTTTAAAGTTGAGTAGGAAGTACCAGTCAGGATTTGAAATGCACAGGAACCCAGAGAATTAATCTCCTCCTCTATTTTCTGAAGTGCTTTACACGGGAACCAGATTCTGACTAGATTTCTAAGAGGCAGTTAAGGACTCACTGAAACTTCAAAACAGGTTGTACTTTCACATTTTGGCCCTTCATTTACCTGTCAGTGCCTGGACCATCACCACAACATCTAGAGTTAGTTTGCTCACCAGTTATCAGTGAAGTGAAAGAAGCAGTGTTGCCCGCAATGCAGCATGAATGCAGTTGTGGAGATATGTGACCCAAGAGATAGAATTATAGAGTCATTTAGGTTGAAAAAGACCTCTAAGAACTTGTCCAACTATTAACTCAGCACTGCCAAGTCCATCACTAAAACGTATTCCTAATGGAGATGTCTCTCTGTGGGCATTAGAGGCAACACAGCACCAGATTTTGTCTTAGCTCGGAAGTGTTTTAATACTGTCCCAGAAGGTCTTTCATCTCCCATTTCTGTATAGGCACCATGAATGCTGACTGCAACATACACTCACAGTGTCATGCTATAAAAAAACTGTTAATGGACTGAAATACAACTTCCATGTCATGAAAGGCTGTACGAATAAAACTTCCCCCACATCTGCACAACAATGTCCCTAAGGCATAAAGGAACAAAGAAAAGACCTGGATGGTGTGCTCTCTCTCTCTCTGTAGAGAGCCTATCTCTGAGGCTTAGCTTCCAGCAAGGATTAGGGTACAATTAGAATTAGGGTTGAGAGAAGGACAGCCTGCTGCTGCAGTTGGAATAGGTTTACAAAGTAGCTTCAGAGAAAAACAGTGCAGAGAGAATTTGGAGGGGAAGGTGTTTTGGCGTGGGCATTGGTGGGGTGTCCTGGTCTAAGGCTCACCCTGTAGTCATGGTTAGGGCTGAGAAAAAGAGAAAGCCAAGGCAAGGGATAGACATTTGGAAGGGGCTAGAAGAGGGCTCTCAAAGTGAAGGGTGGGCTGCAAAGAAAAATTGGCTTAAAGAACTTCCTTCTATGGGCAGTGTCTGAGGGTCATGTCTGAAGCTTAGCCTCTAATATTAAAGTCAGGGTTAGGCTTGAGAGAGGGAGCCACGAGCTTCTGCTGCAGTGGGACTGTGAAAGAATGGATAACTGGAAGTGTTAGCTGCAAGGAGAACTTGATTCCCAGAAGTTTTCTGTTTGACCTAGCCCAAGGTGAATTGTAGCCCAAGGCCCAACCTTTGGCTGGGTTTATTGATATGGCTGAGATGTGTTGACCTTGGCTGGATGTCAGGTGCCCATCAAGTTACACAGTCACTCCCCTCCTCAACTGGACAAGGGGAGCCTCCTTCCCAGGTTCAACTTCACTTCCAATTTCATCCACCTTTTCCCCCCACTGGGGGATGGGGGTCTGTGGTCAGTTCATCAGACACTGTCTTTGCTGCTCCTTTCTCCTTCTTCCTCCCCTGCTCCAGTGTGAGGTCCCTCCTACAGGAGACAGTTCTCTGTGAACTTCTCCAACATGAGTCCTTCCCACAGGCTGTAGTTCTTCATGAACTGCTTTAGCATGGGCCATTTCTGCAGGATGCAAGTCCTTCAGGAACAGACTGCTCCAGCGTGGGTTGGCATCTTCTCACAGAAGCCACCCCTATAGCTCCCCACACTACTAAAACCTTGCCATGCAAAGAAAGAGAGCCTAGAGCTGCACTGAGAGTTGACTTAGAAAGGAGGTGAGCTGTAAAGAGAACTTGCCCGGGAGACTGTTTTGGCTTGGGAACTAAAGGGCAGGTGACAGCATTTGATTATGTTTACATCAGGATTAGAGTTAAGGCTGGGAGAAATGGAGAGCCTGACATTCCAGCAGGAGGGGAGTTAGAGAGGGGCTTTTAAGGGGAAGTCTAAGTTCAAGGAGAGCTTGGCAGGGCCTGGTCTGAGGCTCGGCCTACTCTTACGGTAGGAGTTACAGTACTCCCACTCTTACAGCTGGAGTTACAGCTGGGGTTATTTCTGACAACACAAGAGAGTGTAGTGCTGCAGTTAGAACAGGCCTGGGACACCTGGGGTGCAGGAAGAACTTTGCTGCAAGAACTTTTTGTTGTGGTTGGTGCTCAGCAGTCCTGGTCTGAAGCCCACCATACAGCTTGTGTGAGGGTTAGGGCTGGTGCTGGGAGCCAAAGAGAGCCTAGAGCTCCAGGGGAAGGGAGGCTTGGTGAGAGCAGCTGATAGGGAAATGCTTGGGCCACAGGGTAGCTTGCCTGCAAAAACTTGTATATAGAAGCAATGGCTGAGGGGCCTGGTCCAAGGCTCAGTGTAACTTGTAGGTGTAGGGTGAGGTTTGACGTTATGTTTGACAGAACAGAAGAGAGAACAGCTGCAGCTGGCTCAGGGCTAGAAAGTCACTGTCCCAGGAAAGTGTGGGCTGCCAGAAGAACTTGGCAGCAGGAACTTCCTGGTGTGGGCACTGGCACCACATCCGAAGCCCAGCATATGGTTTGTTTGAGGCTTAAGGTTAGAGCTGAGAGACACAGAGGACCTGGAGCTTTGGCTGGAATGGAACTAGAAAGGAGCTCTTAAAAAAAAAAGGTGTGGGTTAGAGAAAATGTGGCAGGGAGAATATTTTATTGAGGACACTGGCTGGAGGTCCTGGTCTAAAGATCTGTGTTAGTGTTAAGGTGGGCATTGGGACAGAGAGAGCCTAGAGCTGTAGATGGAGGGGGCTTAAAAGGCAACATGTCAAAGGAAGGGGTAGACTGTGAGAAGAATGTGGCTGTGACAATGCTTTGGTGTGGGCAATGGCTGGGGACCCTGCATTGTGACTCAGCATAAAATTACATCTGACCTCAGGGTTAGTGGTAGAACTGGGGGAGAGAGAGCCCTGGAGCTCCAGCTGAAGGTGAGTTAAATGGGGTTTGAAAGGGAAGTCTAGGCTGCAAGAAGTGGACTGGGAAAATTTTTACTGTGGGCACTAGCTGGAGGGCCTCAGCCTGCGTTCTGTTTTAAGGGATAGGATTACAATTGAGGGAGACATCCCAAGAGGAGTGTAGGCTGCAAGTGCAATCAAGTTTTGTCTCTTCAAGTGACCCCTGTTTCCAGCTGCATCTATATCATGGATTCAGTGCAAAACCTGTGCCCACAGTGATTCCTACAGAAAAGGCAAATACAGGCAACCATCTTTGTTCGTGGTACTAAAAATTGAAGAGGACAAATCTTTGCCGCAGACCTCGTCATGTAGATAGCCCAGGCCCTTTAATTTTTTTAATTCTGCTGTAATTGTTATGGTCAACATCTTTTGTTCTTCTGATAAAACAACCTTCTTTAGTGAGAACTCATATTTGCAGGGACGAGCTCTTTAGAATCTAGGCCAAGATGACAAGAAAGTCTTCTGGAAAAAAGAGCAACTTCCTTCCTCAGCCTTCCCCATAAAAAAACTACTAAAATGTTTGCTATTTATTACTTATAAACCAAAATTCTTCACTATATGGATTTACTCTGCAAAGATGATGAGACACGTATGTGGCAGATGTTAGTCATGTTCATGTGTGCAGCAATGCACGATGCTCAGATGTCATGTTCTAAGCATAATGTAAGGGACAAAATGGGTACTGAACTCTTCTGAAAGTCTGACTTCAAATCTATATTTAGGCATCTAAGTGACCTGCTTATATTCAAAGGTGCTGACTACTCAGCTGCTTCCATTGACTGCAGCAGAATATAAGGGATTTTTTTGTTGTTGAATCTATTTTCAAGAACAAAAATTACAGTTTAGTATCTTTGTAGCTCCTAAGTAATTCTGCCAAAAAAAAAGACAGAAAATTAAATACATCTCTCTTTTGTCCTACTCTCCATAAGATGAAGGAATTTGACCATATAATAAATCCCAGTAACTGTTTCTATGTAGGAGGGAGATTAAACACTACTGGTTTGGATTCCAGCATGATAGATAACTTTGCTGGTGAGTTCACAATGGCAAAAGAGAAATGGAGAGGTGCAACACATTTTTAAATTTATGTAAGCCTGTGTTGGGGTACCAGACTCATGTACTGACCTTAGTTGCCCTGGAAACACCTTCTGCCCAGAACTTCCACTTAAGCTCAAGCAGGGCACAGTTTAGGTCTTTGCCTGAGCTATGTTGTAGGCACACCTGTCTCCAGCTCTGTATCCTGGCTACACCTTGGGCCTCTCTTGTAGGTGGTTTGCCTGTACCTCTGTTTCTGGCCCTGGATAGACCCTGTGCCTACATTGTGCCTTCCTGGATGGACCTGGTTCATCACCTCAGCTTCTCTGGGACTGCTGATGTGCTGTTGCCAGCACCCTGCCCACTGAGTGTGGGCCCTCTGGGACCATGCCTTGTCACTGAGGGCACTGGTTGCACTGGGATGACCTTCACTGGTGGTTTGTCCACCTCATGGAGCAGCCCTGCTCTTGCTTCTCCCTAAGGATCTGGTCACCTTGCTGAAGTATCAGCTGATGAACAAAGCAAGATCTACAGCAGGCGGGTCAGTTTGTATTATTCAGAAGCTGATGATGACTTATTGTAAAGGCACAGGAGATGTATGCTCTGTGTTACCCACGGGTACTGACCCTGAACAGTGACGGCAGGTGTCATTGGCATTCCTCAGGATACAGCAGAGCAAAGTGTATGTGGTTTGCTATTTCTGAGCTGAGCAGATGTGCCTTTGCAGGATGTCGCCGGTCACTGACCACATCCTCCGTGGCCATGGAGGCAGTCAAGAAACATTCTGCTGGAGGTATAACGCGACAGCGAGGTCACAGGGGTGCAATACTCCTGTATAGGACCGAGCTTTCTGAATTAACTGCACACCGGCTGTAAGGAACAGCTCCGCTCAAGCAGCCGAGGTGGGGCAGGAGCAGTTGACAAAGCCCTGAAGCAGAGATCCCTCTCATTCCTACAAGTCCCTTTACAGAAAGGGAACTGGAAACCGGAGTAACTATCACACAAACTGCACGAAGTTACGGTGTGAGCGACTAGCTAGCTAAAGACTAGGACGACGACAGGCTTGGTTTCCCAGAGCTGGAGATGGGTGTGAGGACCGGAGGGCAGCGG